>JBBPDE010204820.1:0-15509 GCA_037974605.1 Nannopetersius ansorgii
GTGTGTGTGTGTGTGTGTGTGTGTGTGTGTGTGTGTGTGTGTGTGTGTGTGTGTGTGTGTGTGTGTGTGTCTGTCTCCTGGAGTTTTAATCATTAGCCACTTTTTGTTAATTTTATAAGACATCTTAAATGTTGACACCTTACAAATGTTATTGATGACTATCTGATACTGCACAATTTGTGTTGGCCATCTTGTCCATGACACTGTTGGCTGGATAATTTTGGCTAATGGATGAACACTGAAGTGTTCAAAAACACAGCACTGCTATGTGTGATATAGCTCACACACACACACCAACATTCCACTACCATGTCAGTGCCATTGCTGTACTAAAAAAATCCCCACCATCCAAAAACCAGCTGGTGGCCTAGTGTTTAGGGAGTTGTCCCTATGATCGTAAGGTTGTGGGTCTGATTTCCAGGACTGCCAAGTTACACCACTTGATTAAGGTACCCAGGCGCCCCTCGTTGGTGGCTGCCCACTGCTTTACTTGGTAAATGGGTTAAATGCAGAGGAAGAATTTCACACTGTGTGCTGTTCTGTGCTGTGTGGTGTGGTGTGTTCACGCGTGACAAAAATGGCCACTTTACACTTCTCACTTCACACCCTAATATGTACTCCTGGTGGTGGTCCTGCGTAAAGTGGGCTAACAAAATAATGGACAAGAGTGTAATTGTAATCTACAAAGTGCATGGAAATGGCTGTAATAAAACAAACAATAAATGTGTAGAGAGGCAAAGTGGCTTATTGGTATATGTATATGTAGGTTCACACACATTTCATTTGGAACTGATGCATACGTTCAGATTAAGCAAGTTCAGTGCATCCCTTCTCTCAGTGGGGCCGTTTTCTTCCTATACACAGGTGTGTGAACACACACTCCTGTTTTGTTGATCACGCAATGCCTTCATGGAGGAACTGAGTGATCTTGCTTCCGCCACTGTTCTGTTGCCTCTAGCACTGTTAGAACTGCCTCACTAGCTGCGGCTGTTCACTGAAGACAACACTGCCTTGAATTTCCTTGATTCGAATGTGTACAGAATTACCACACAAATAGAATCTCAGCATCTATTGCCTTGTGTAAGTGAATTGAAATACATCATTAACGTTGATGTAAAATAGTTAATTCATGTGGAAATTATATACACATTCAAATCAAGTACATTCAGAGCAATTTTGCAGCGTACTGCCGCACCATGAATGTGTCTTCCTTTTCTGTGGGTAGAATCGTCTGGATGGTGTAGGATAGGAAAGTGAATGGAGGGAAGGAGGCAGGAAGGAGTATTTCCCTTCGTTTTAGCTGGTATTTATTTGTATTTGTGGTTAGATTTGTGGGTTTGTGCCATGTGGACTGCTCAGAATGAACAAAATATCTTTAAGCTACTGAATACAGTAAACTATACACTGGAATCCATCACATTTGCGTGTCTGTGTTTCTGTTCTTTTCACCTTTGAATGGCAGTAAAATTACGTGGCTGCAACAGTAAACTGGGGTTCGCACACAGATCTGTTCCTTTGACAGTGATGTAACCTGAATGTTGGTGTTAGTCGAAACACCCTAATGTAAGTCACCTAATACAATTGTAAAATCATAAAAACACAACTAAGCCACAGAAAAAAATCATTACTGGGTTTTCTTCCATCAGGACTTCGCTAATGCTTTTGTGGCTACAGTCAAATCCTCACTGCAATATTGCAATACTAGGTAGTAGTATAAAGCATTCCCAGAGAAGTAGTGACAGTTACTGCAGCAAAGAAGGGATAAACTGTATTACTGATATATCCTCGATTTTGAAGAAGTATTGGATGAGGAGGTGTCTGCAGATCTTTGAACAGGTAGTGTAATTTTCCATGTACTGTTGGATATATTGATATTAGCGTTTCAGGTCTATTTTTTTAATCCTCCTGTCCTGTTGTGGGCCTTGTGTGTCCAGCTCACTTGCTTTTATCCATTTTATCTGTGTTGATATATAAGGAATGCAATTTTCCTAAGAGTCTGGAGTTTTTTCAGATCTTTTCATTTTTAACTTCAACTCATTAAATATATCAATAATATGCTCTTATACATCCAATTGTAACACTTGACTCCCTCATGGCCACTGTTGGCCAATTGAAACCCATGAAAACTACATTTTTTAAATTCCTTATTTACACTGTTAAATCATACAATTTAGGCTAAAATGCTTTCCTTCTAAACTAAAACTCATTCTAAACTCAAGCCTTGAGAAATGTATTTTAGTGGTTTCTACCAGATTATGTCATTTATCCATTTTTGGCCCCAGTGTAGCATTGAAAAAATAGAAAAAGGCCATTTTTGAGGTTGTTTACTAACAAGTGTGTTGTGCAAACAAACTGTATTTGAAGGAGTAAAAAGCCCCCAAATCATAAGTATGATATTTGATACATATGGCAAGAACTAATGGTGGCCTAGTGGGTAGGATACTTGCCTCTGGACCAAGAGATCATGGGTTTGAATCCTACCTTCAGCACCACCACTGCGTTCCTGAGCATGAACCTTAACACCTCCAGGGAGACTGTAGTTAGGGAATTTGGATAAAAGCGTAAATGTGAAGAGGGAGAGCAGAATACGTTGAGAAATTTATTCACTTAAAAGATGGGGAGAAAGCAAGTACAAATATTTAAGAGTACAGTATATTTAAGAACAGGATACTGTGGTTAGTCTTTTTTTTTTCCTTCAACATAAACCAGAAATTCATGAACTAAAACATACATTAGCAAGCTATTGCAAAGAGCTAACATGCAAATAATTAATAAAAAAAAGACATATTGTTTTTTTGTATAGATATAAAAATAATATAATACTAAAGAAGACTACCAGAATGATTTTTTGCTTATAAAATTATTCTGGCACTCTGATGGATTAGACACAAATAACCCCCTTTTTTGTTTGTTTTTAAGTTGAAGTGTTGCTGCAAAGGCACACAAGTACACATGCTTATACGTCTGTACAGTTCATGCCAAAGCAAGAAACCAGCCGAGCCCTTTGTAAACTACCAGGATAAAACAGGAAGAAAAAGATTCCTGATTATTAAACAAACTATTTTGTTTGGAATATTACTACATTCCTTATCCTTCGCAGTATTTTGTCTTTAACATCAGATCCTGTCTGTCCAGAAGGATCGGATGCATCGAGACACGTTCACACACGCACACTCACGCAGACACACGCACACTCACGTAGACACACGCACACAAATGGACGAGTGGGTCATTGTAAATAAGAAATGGAGCAAAACAACATTCACAGGACAAGTAATACACTATAAAGGCAGAAAATGTGAACTGGGACAAAGGTGTTGAGGTCAATTCACAAATGGAGAGGAAAAGGAAATGCAGGAAGGTGGAGTGTGTGTGTGTGTGTGTGTGTGTGTGTGTGTGTGTGGTTGTGAACAGGTAATGAAGGACAATCATTCAAGAAGCCTTATTCCCTCTTTTGGAGCCTGACTGATAATAAACATACATTTTACTAGTCAAGCCCTGAGTGAGTGAAGATGTAGCACCATCCCTCCATCATTAGAAGTCTTTCTGCTTTTCAAGGTGTATTCTACAAATTCCCAGAATTTTTTGTTAGCCAGATAACTTATGCTAGAACATAAGCCTGTCCAGGTGCAGATGTGGAAGGACAATACTATTGGACAACCCCACAGCTTTGGACTCAACCCACTGACATCTGAGCTTTAAAATCTGGTCGTTATGTTCACATTTGTACAAATGTGAAGAAATATTTTCAGTCAATAAAAGGTTTCATTAAGTTTAGCCTCTCCAATCAGGCGCAGATACTGATGTGTTAACAACTGTAAATGCAAATTTGACTGGGAATAAAAGTATGAAGTCATATATGTTCATCCCTGTACAGGCGTTGTTACAGTCGAGGTAAATACAACTGAACGTGTTTTAGGCATAAAAACAAGCTTTTTCTACATCACACTGAATTTAGTTTTGGACTAAATTCAGTGTTTTGGACTAAATTCTGTGGACGTGAATAGATTAAACTGTTCAGATTAAATTGTTCAGCAGTGCTGTGAGGGGATAATTATTTCATATCCACATTCAAACGTGTGTTTGTGTGTGTGTGTCTGTGCGTGTGTGTGACAGAGAGAGAGGAAGAAACAGGACACTGCCAGCAGTATCACAGATGATGACTAAATGAACAGAACAGGCAAAAATGAGGGAAGGCCAAATATGCAGAGAGCAGACTGTAACTAGGCTTGATTTCATTACGTGCCAATCAGACATTTCGGCTGTTTCCTCTTAAAAATCGAGATAACAATGACCCACATTTAGTCTAACCCATCACTGCGTTGGGGTATTATACATTTAAAAAAAAAAGCTTAAATATTTTAACACGGAAACGGGGTGGCTTAGTGTTTCAAGCTGTTATAGTGTTTAAATGGAGGATAGTAAACTCATCTCTCACGCTCTCAGGACCCCCACATAACTAGCCTCTACACATAATCCCTTAATGTAGACCAGAGATGGGCAGTTTCTTTAAATTAGGACCTCATGTCTGCAAAGTTTAGTGTTTTCTCAGCTATAATACATTCTATTCAGCACACTGGGTAGTTGTCCGACCCATGCTTCACTCACAAACGTGTTCTTTCAAAGGTCCTGTTGCATGGTTGGGCTGGTATTAGAGCATGCCTGAAGAAATCACATTTAAAGAGAAATTGTACCACACCACACAACGTTTATGTGAAAATATATAGACCTACTGATTTCAATATTGTACTGACCTGCACATGAAATGTTTTCGTATAGATCAAGTGTAATTTTGTGGGATTTTTTCAGATACAGTTGAAAAAACTCGAGAGGCTAAACACTGCTTAGTTTTTAAACTAAGATGCGTTGGTGCGGTCTGTTTTGCTGTTTTGCTGTTTTGCAAACAAGGTAAGTGCAATGAGGACAATGATCCTTTGAAATGAATAACAGTCTAAATGCAGGCATTCTCAATTATGTTACACTTTCTCATTAGGATTCTTCCAGAAAGCTCATCTAACCTCATAACAGTCACTAAGAAAAAGCAAATTTGTGGAAGGTGTGGGGGTTAAGTGAGAGTTAAGAAAGCTCCTGTATTTGTGTGTGGCTCAGGAACGCTTCACACTGAGCGACTGTATAAACAGCCCACAGTGCGGACTTAACATGTACAAAATACAGTTCCGCAGCTACGGGCACTATTCAAACACAGGTCCATATCACAGCCTGACCAGCAGGAGGCAGTCAGGGAACCAGGTCAGTCAAGTTATTCCTTCATTTAAAATTATTAAATTTTTTTTGACTGCACTGTATCAAGTTTAATGTAGGAAAAATCTCTACTAGATATTTCCTATAAGCAAAAAAGGCCTGGTTTCTATTTCTGACTGGGATGTTAGCCCTTAAAGATACACCAAGCAACATTTGTAAATCATCTACACTCTTTCTATATGCTTTTTGTTACTGGACTGACCCCATGGCTCATTAGGACACAAAATACAACCCACCATGAAAAATGTGTCCCCCCCTACTTACTTACAAACTGAAATGTTTTTTCTACTGTGTGTCACTTTAAAGAAATGCGTGTTTTTTTACCCAAAGTTTACCCAACCATGACCATTCCTTATTTTTGCACTTGAGTCAGTCAAAATGATGATTGAGTGACATAAACTTCCTTTCATTTTTAGCTGCATTAGCCCTGTAGCCCCAGTGCAAAAATAAAGAAGTAGACGTCACCAAGTTTAGCGCGAGGGGAAGAGCTGTAAATCTGTGTTTTCTGCAAACCATTCCTTTAAAGGCAAAATGAGGTAAGATACTGAAAGCTGAAACATGAAGTGGTGGAATATGAAGTTGCATTCTAGGCACCCGTGAATACGGGCTGGCTGTGGTGAATGCATGAATGACACATTTACTTTTAAAACAGGCCACTTTAGCAGGGGCTCATTTAAAATTCCCTTCAATAAAGGTAACCTGTGGTTAATTAAGGTGTCGTGAGTCAAGGTCTGTTAGTCTACGTCTAAGTCCATGAGCTTCAAGGCAGTCCGTCAGTTCCGTCCGTCCGTTCGTACATTTTGTCATCCGAAGTCAGTCCATCCTTTTCTCTTCTGGAATGTGAGAAGTCACCATCTTCCAAAATTCCTTCCTTCCGAAGGTCAAGGGGTCAAAGTGCCAGAGTACAGGTGCATCGGCCATGGCTGGAACGTGGACGCAGGTGATGCTGCTCTTCTTCCTCTCCTCTTTCCTCTTTTCCTCCACTCTCTCCTCCTCTCTGTTGTGCAACTGATCGCTTTAGTGCGGCAGCGGGACAACAACCTCCACGTAGTTGAGCGGAAAAAACCCTGATTGGCCGTGCAGCATGCCCTCGTACCAGTTCTCGTCTATCTGATTGGTCAGGGTGATGATGTCACCTTCCTTGAAGCCCAGCTCGCCCTCGTTCTCTGGCTCAAAGTCATACAGAGCCTTACAGCATGGCTGCTCTGCTGGCGCTGTGGTGGAGACAGAAGACAGAATGGGTTGGAAAAAGTGTTAGAAAAAACACTTTGAAAATGTTTTGTTTTCAAAGAGATGGGTGTAGCGAGTTTAATGGAGCATTAGGAGTGTTATTCAATTGTTATTGAATAAATAAGGATTAACTCAGACAAGGAAAACGACTGCATTCGATCCCAACCCTGGTCCTGGAATACCCCTTCACTGCTTAGTATTGAGGTGTATTTATACAGAACTTAATGTTTTTGGTGAAAAGTTCTATATAAATATTCATGCGCTTTACAGGAGGAGATGAGTAAAAGGCTAGAAGGATAACATACAATCAAAATGCGGATAAAAAAGCACATTCAAAACAATAGGAGAAATTATAAACAATACAGCTGGCATGTAAGTCCAAACAACTTACATCAGGATGTAAAAACACCAACTTAGCGTGTATTCCTAACATTCTAAGGGATGCTGTTTAAAAAGTATCCTGCAGGGCCAGGATACTCCAGAACCAAAAATCTAAACCACTCATGTAATAGTGTGCAATTATGATACCAGTTAACCCAGAGTTTCAGGCTGCTGGCAGAAATCCTTTCTTCTCAGACACACAATCTGAAAAATAACAGTATGTTCCAACCTAAAAAGCCCTTGTTTGCAAATGTGCTTCTTAGTCCCGACCCTGAGAAAACTCTACAGACTACTTAGGGCTCCTAGACAGTACATCTGCAGGAACAGTGCTGCTAGTATTAAACTATGTAAAGTAATACAGAAACTAGTACTTCCATGACCTGGAACTGGATAACTAAAGACTTATTTTAAACCATCTTCTATTAAAAAGGCGGCCTACTTCCTAGTATTTTAAACCATCTTCTATTAAAAAGGCGGCCTACTTCCTGAGATGTGTTCAAGAAGGTGAATTGTCCGTAATTGTTATAGCCCTAGTTGTAACTCAGGAACAGGGTTGGACACAATAACCCAAGGATTTCCCAGGAGAGGGACTGTAGCAGCAGAACAAGGCCTCATTCTGTATCCTGCATTTCTTCAAATCAAACAAGAAATCTTCACTTCTTTGCTAATGCAGAATAGTTCCATGGTTCCAGGATTTTCACACTTTTAATACAAAAAGCATGTAGTTTCCAGTGCAAACCAGAAAGCGCATTGTGTGTTAGTCAAAAAGCAGAGTCTCAAACCCACTGCAGCCATCTGGAGTTAGTATGGAGCTGAGGTTTACCCACTGAGTTAGTGTGGACAGGGACGCTCAACATTGCAGCTGAGTCGAGCTGCAACGGTCAGGATGTGAGAGGCCTAGTGTGGGGGTCCACTTGTATGGAGGAGTCACACACAGTGCAACACAGTACTCACACACACTCTCATTCCTTCTCTCTCTCTCTCTCTCTCTCTCTCACACACACACACACACACACACACACACTTTCTGCCCCATTCCCCCTCCTCCACCCTATCAGGTTTGGGCATTTGTGAAAATTACACATTCAAAAGCCTAAGATGGATGTAATACTCATGAAACTCACTGCAAAAAAAGTAATTTTAATAAACTGAACCACAAGAAGATTAATCAGCACTGCCATGTGGCCAAATTATAAAATCTAGATTTTTAGCGGTCTTAATTAGGCTATGGCCACGACCCCTCCTACTCTCGTGCTGGGTTGCTGCGTATCACTCCCTAACATAAATCCTGCAGAGGAGGATGGGGCACGGCAGAACTGGCTCCCATGTGCCTTTGTGGCACGGTTGGCCTAGCGGTTAAGGCGTTCGCCCCGTGATCAAGAAGTCCTGGGTTTGATTCCCAAGACCACTAGGCACCACTGAGGTACCCTGAGCAAGGTACCGTCCCCACACACTGCTCCCTGGGCGCTGTGTTTGTAGCTGCCCCCTGCTTCACTTGGTGAATGGGTTAAATGCAGAAGAAGTATTTCGTGCTGTTCACACTGTGTGCTGTGGTGTGTTCACGTATGACCAGATTGTGAAAAGTGAAAGTGACACTATATGTGTTAGAGGGGGAGTAGATGTTTGTCAAGTAGAGTTAGTGAACTAATGAGTGTAACTTTTGTGGTCACCCAGTCACCCTCCTCCAGAGTGTTAGCTGCGACCCCAGAGCTCTGGGTGAGATGGGTGCAGTGGTGGACCCATCTCACCCCAGTGGTGGGGTATATGTGGGGTAAATATGCTTTATACACACTTTATCTTTACTATATATTCACGATTAATGAGTTTATAATGAAACTGAGGTGTTTTGGGAGCATGTTTGGGGGCATATTTAGGGTTTACACTATAAAAATAGGCGTTTTTTTGGCATTTATTAACCATATTACAACAACGTGTTTTTCACTATACGCAGGTGCTCTTTAAAATAATATCTTGGTCAAAGCTTAAACGGCTGTCAAGTTACAGTCTGAATTATGGTATCGCAGCACCATTTTCCAAGTGAAAAACAGAGAAAATTGCATTTAAAGTTTTTTGTCGGTTTTGTGTTGATATATATTTTTAACAATCCATAGCATTCAAAGAGATGCACCCAGTATTCAACAACAGGCATTTAGATACTTAGAAAAAATAAATAAGAAATATTAAATCAGACTGAAGCTTCAATTATTTAAAAATATTAATGAAATACTTGCAAATAATTGCAACTCAACTTAAATAACCATTTAAGGACATTTTGACACTTATTTCCACGAGGGAGATTAATTTTGAAGACCTTTTCTTTCATATAAGACCTAAAAAGGAAAATCAATATTTTTGATGTTTTTCAACCCAATCAGGCCGACTCATTACGGCATATCGGGTCACATACGGAGTTGGTCCCCCATTGCAGCTATAACAGCTTCCACTCTTCTTGGAAGACTTTCCACAAGATTTTGGAGTTTTTCTGTGGGAATTTGTGTCAATTCATTCTGTAGAGCATTTATGAGGTCAGACACTGATGTTGGATGTGAAGGTCTGGCTCACAATCTCCGTTCCAGTTCATCCCAAAGGCGCAGGACAGGGTTGAGTTCAAGGCTCTGTGCGGCCAGTCAAGCTCTTTCACACTGAACTGAGTTTGATTTGCACACTGGGACACAGTCATGCTGGAATAGAAAAGGTTCTTCCCCAAACTGTATCCACAAAACTGGAAGCATGCCGTTGTCCAGAATGCCTTGGTATGCTTGGAATGCTGGACCTAGCCCAAACCGTGAAAAACAGGTGTTTCCCAATACCTCTGCCATGTAGTGTATTTAATGAGTGCTTCCTGTTTAAAGTAGAATGGTAATTTGAAAATGCATATCACCTACTTGTTATGGCAGCTGGTAGCCTAGTGGTTAGGGCATTTGCCTTGTGATCAGAAAGTCCAGGTTCGATTGCCAAGACCGTTGGGACCACTGAGGTACCCTGAGCGAGGTACCGTCCCCACACACTGCTCCCTGGGTGCTGTGTTCGTAGCTGACCCCTGCTTTACTTGGTGAGTGGGTTAAATGCAGAGGCTGAGTTTCGTGCTGTTCACACTCTGTGGTGTGTTCACGTATGACTGAATGATCACTTTCACTTTTTCACTTATAATGCCCATGTACAAAGTGGCTGAGTAACAACATTCGTTTAAGTCTGCAACTATCTGAATGCAGGAAGCAAACTCATCTCACTGTAGACAATGGCAAAGAACACAGAATAGTGGGAGATCTCTGGCCTGGATTTGGAATGAACATTTGTTTAATTAAGCACCCACAGTAAACTAATGTAGCCCTCTATGCCCTCGTCATCCTGCTCTAATCAAAAACACAACCATGGAAGCGGTTCAACCTCTGATAGACCCATCATTTCTACAGCTATGCGGGTGGCTCTGGATCTCATTTGCAAGTTATATACCAATATAGTGAGCGAGTGAGCTTACACTGTAAGCCTCATATTTACGGACTACATAGGTGAACTAGTTTGGTTGCACGTGGTGGAAAAATAGACTGTAATGCGGCGTATGAGTGAGGGAGTTTTCCTTTCCCTTTTTCTGTGGCTTAGTTGTGTTTTTATGATTTTGTAACTTTATTCGGATTGGTAAGTGGCTTAGGCTAGGATGTTTCGTCTAACACCAAAATTCAGATTACATCACTGTCACAGGAACGGATCTGTGTCGTAAAGTGAGGACCCCCTGTGTAAGTACTTTTTTCACAGACATACAGGCAAGCACTTTAAGAAGGTTGCGACTCCTTTTTTAAAAAATAAAACATACTTCTGTTGGTTTATAGTGCAGTGTCAGAAAACACATACAGCTACTGAGATTACTTAATATAAAATGGTTTGAGGCAGCTGTGTAAAGATTTAGTATAGTTAATAAGAAGCAAACCTGTCTTGGCTACATTTGGGGTAAGGGGGAAATCTGCTATTTAGAGAACTATTGTGCTGAAAGTTAATTTTTAAACTATTTCTTCAAGTGCAACTTTGATTCAGTGCTGCTTGCACACACATCCTCTCTCTGTCATACATACACACATACACACACAACACAAACATTTACACACAAATGACCTCGGACTCACTTAATCTGGGTTTCCGCGCTGCCTTGCCAAGCTTGAGGTACGGTTCTGATGATGATGTCATAGACGTCATAGGAGGAAAACACAGAAGAGGTCACGCAATGAAGAGAGAGTCAGCAGCTGACAGCTGCCCTTTTGGCCTGCTTTCTCTCTTACACACAGCACACACGTACACACACGTACACACACACACACACACACACACACTCACACACAACCAGTCGGTGTTATCACACCCTGCCACCAACCCACAACCACACATACAAAGCACATTGTGTTTCTTTCTCACTCTCTCATTGGCAGTGTATGAGGGAGAAATAAGGACAGAATGGACGCAAGAGTTTTCTCGTCTCTCCCTCAGCACTATCATTTACTCTTCCAGATACTGACCCGATTTTTAACACAATAAGCTTTCACACTTGGCATTTCAGTTTCATTTGGAAAACAGCACTTGTTGTTGGTGAAGTACTCAGCCATTGATATTGACCATCCTCAAATCGATACACCATTTGTTCCATTTGCATGACCTGCTAGTTCATTACTGGCATGTGGAATATCATATTGCAGGAAACTGCAATAATGTGCACTCAACAAACAAGCTTTCTTAAGAGTCAAAAACATTATAATCTCATTTTAATTCATGAAAAAGTATTGTGAAGTGTTTTAACCGATAGACAGATAGATAGATATACAGATACATAGACAGAAAGATAGACAGTCAGACAGACAGACAGACAGACAGACAGACGGATAGATAGAGTTTTCTTAGAAAGGCACTTAGACAAGCACGTGTAGGCAGTTACCTGAGTTACGAGCAGGTGGGGCAGCAGAAGGAGTGAAGCCACCATTTGAGTGGTCATTGGTTTCTCCATAATCAAAAACAGGTTTGGGTTTTGGGACATACTCTCTCCGTGGACGAGACTGGGCCTCACCGATCCTATTAAGACCCACATGTAGAGAAGACATAATGTTAACGAATAATTCATTACATACTCTACAGTGCTAATTCTCAGAGCACAAAAATATAAATATTTCTATCGATATATTGATCTGTTTATCTATCTATCTGCAGCACACCAGATAACAATAATAAAAATGGTCCACCATTGGATTGGGGGATAAGATTAACTTTCAGTTACATTCAGTCAGTTCACATATTAAAACTGTTATATTGCACAAATCCCATTCAGTAAAGAATGACATAAGAACTTAAAAAGATCTCCAACAGAACGGGGAGGAATTATACAGTCTTATTGCCACAGGTAGATAGAATTTCCTGTGGCGTTCAGTTCTGCATATTGAGGCAAGTTTTTTAGAGTTGAATGAATAAATTATTTTTCAAAACTCTGTGTGTTAAAGTGATTTGATTTGACTTTCACACAGTGTGTAACTCTACCCTGTAACTGTGGGAAACATGCATTACTTCTGTCAGCATACACTCACACACCTGTCTTTAAGTTTATCGGCAAGCTCTTCTAGAATCTGTACAGCCTGCCTGTGATACTGCAGCTGAGACTCCACCAGTGATGACAGCTGGCTCACCTGCTCTATCTGCATACAGAGAGAAGCAATGGGTCAGACAAAACACATACACACCCACACACCCACAAACACACAAAAAATGTGTTTTAGCAGGGTGTTAATCTATATTGTTAATTATATTGGAATTAAATGTCAATTATAGGAATGTAATCAACACGTTAATTGCACCACGTTACTTTGAGCACCAGGTGCTGTTCTGGCCACGGGTGCTCTGTAAAATAAAGACGGGAAGGTGAATGTAAAGTTCACATTTAAAAACAGAAAGATGGAATGGTTGACAGGAGTATCGTTATCTGTAATTCATGGAAAAAGGAATTTCTGTATTATTGGAGTACACAAAGTCTAAAATATCACCTCAACGGAAAGCATTAAGAAGTGAACCCAGTGGTCTGAGCACAGCCCCTGATCCCAGGCTTGAGATGCCTTGTATGCATCGCCACCAAAACCATTATATTAGGAGGCGGCTTTTAAAAATCAATCGATTTGTCCCCCAACTTATCCACCCAGTCAGTTGTGTAGTAAAAAAAAAGGGAAAGTGACCATTTGTCATACGTGAACAGCACGAAATTCTTCCTCTGCATTTAACCCATTCACCAAGTGAAGCAGGGAGCAGCCAGGAACACAGCGCCCGGGGAACAGTGCGTGGGGACAGTACCTTGCTCAGGGTACCTCAGAGGTCTTGGGAATCGAACCCGGACTTTCTGGTCGCAGGGCGAATGCGAATGCTCTAACCACTAGGCCACCAACTGCCCAAAGTAAGTGAAACATACATCTTGCATTTATGTACACTGTTTTAAACTGCACCCCATTGTTCTTGCTGACGCATTATTGCATGTGAACAGTGCAAAAAACGTTTTGCTGTAAACACTTTTACAGTAAAAATGAGTGATTGATTTAGATTTAATCAGAGAGCTTGTTATTAATTAGATTAATTTCTTAATTGCTTCACACCCCTAGTAAATTATATTACTCTGGCCACCAAAATGCAATGGAGTGCTGGAGCGTTAGTGTGCTCAATAAAGGGTTAAAAAAAAAGACTCGGCTGCGAGGAAATCCTCACTGGTCATAAAAAATTGATGCATGCTTAATTTTTTATCCTGAATATGTACGAAAACACAACCACATCATTTTCACACTTGTCCCCAACACAAACATCTCCACCATTCCTTTCACACAGCTTCATTAATGAATAGCTTCCTCCATGAGGCCAGAAACAGGATACCTAGTGGCCTTGCCTGCTTACAGCGTTAACTGGTACCATTCAGGAATGTGCTACACTTTTGAGCAAGGTCATGAGTCAGTTCAAGTTAAACAGAACTGTCTGACAGCTGGATTTATTTTTTTAACACACTCATCCCTCATATCCAGGCAGGTATAAGGTTCTGTATATGTGAGTAACTCAAGTGAACCAGTACAGTGCACTATTATACACTAGGTGGGGCTGTGAGCTCTCCAGGGATCTGCCGACATGCGCAATGGAAAAAAAAGGTCCAGGATCTTCTTACAGTGTGTGAATAATCTCTGCTGCAGCTTTAGAGGAGGGGCTGTGCTGTGGCTATCCCACACTAATGAAACCAGGCAGGTTGAAAAACACAGTATGGAGCCAAACTAGAAAAAGGTCTCTGTGAAGCTGCCATTGGGGCTGCTAAGTTCTGAACAACAAACAAGGAGAATAAGGTCTACAAAGTCTACATGAACAAGAAGAAGCTCATAAGCGCTACTACAGAGAATTACACAGTATGGTATGGGTTGGACTTTCTAGGTTCCTCATGATTGGCTTTGACTGGATTCAGGGTGCTAAGATCACACTGTTAATGATTTGGGGAACATCATTACTTTTAATAGTTCTTTTCTTTCAAGGAGATAACTACATATTCAGTGCCAAACTGCAACATAGTTGCAAATATAGTCATATACACAGCACTTTGGGGATTGGTTGCCATGATTAATCAAACTCATCTGTAGGCAAGATCCAGTTAGCTTAAACCGCTGCTTAATAGGTGACAATCTATTGTATGTGAATCTATTAAGTCAACTTTGTTGATAGGCTATAATTAAAATAATTAAAACCTTTAAAACCGTAAAACACATGCATTTACTTATGTACAAGGTTGGTTATGACATTTTATACACTGATGCAGAATCTTTAAAGAGAAAATCACAAAACATAAAATCACAAAATGTTTTATCCAGGATATAATGGTATGAAGTTACCTGATAATGTGTGAAATAAAAAAATTACACTTTACAGTACCGTGTAGTGTTTTATAAGGATAAAACAAAACTTCATTAATTGTTCATTTTCAAGGACTTTAATCCATTTTGATTTATTCCTATACTCTATTAAATGATCATATCATCATGTCGTTTTTGACCAGCTCAGCATTTCTTAATGCTTCTCTTGGCAACCTGCAGCACTGCAGGATTAAAGGTACTCCTTAATTCAACACCCCTGATCCAGATAATTAATTAATTAGGAAACCCTTCATGGGTGTGCGATCAGGTGTGTTGGGGAGGGGAATTGTGAAACTGTGCAGTGGTGTCAGTTGGCAATAGCAGGACTGAGAAACATTAGTCCAGTGAGTGGAAAATACTGATAGAAATTTTGGTTCGTGCTGCACATCTTTACTACACTGTAAGAAACGGACTCAAACACAGAGTAAGTGCTTACGTCGGTCTCCAGCAGGTTGTACATGCTGATCTCCGCCACCTCTTTAGACTCATGGAATTTCTCCAGTGCCTGCCTAACCTCCTCGTCTGGAATCTTTCCCTGACGCTTCTTCTTGTAGTCATAATCCAACCGACGACCTTCCAGCTTCTTCAAGTGATGCTATCAGAAGGACAGAAAAAAACACTGTTATTTGGAAAACAGTTGCCAATAAGTGGTGTATTTTTTATTTTATTTATTTACCTTTATTTAACCAGGCAAGACAGATTAAGAACAGGTTTCTTATTTACAACTGTGGCCTAGCAAAGGCT
>JBBPDE010204836.1:0-12723 GCA_037974605.1 Nannopetersius ansorgii
CCTCCACATCATTGCATTCAGTTTTTATTCACGATTTGTATAGTGTCCCAACTTTTTTGGAATCCGGTTTGTACTTTTGGCTATAGTGTGTCAGTGTAAAGTAGGCCTAAACTTTTGCTCTGTGACTGTGCTAATGTTTTATGGCCGTTCTGCATGGCCCACAGCATCAGCAGGCATCTATGTGTCCCAGCGGAAACTCCGACAAATTGACGATCCCAACCAGAGGCTTCTTGGACTGCTCCATAAAATTATATTCATCACGCAGGTGAGACCAGCTCATTGCTAATTCATGTACATGTCACTTTTTGTTAAAAAAGTCTTTAAAATCTGTGTTTAATATGTTAAAACCTGTGTCAATGCACAAAATACACAAAAAGTAAAGTAATAATTACTGGACTGCGTGCTGTGATCTGCCCTCACCAATACCGACGATTTGCCTTAAATGATCTTAAATCTAAATGTTAAATATGAAACATTACTCTAAATGTGAAACTCCACAGTTAGATAAGGCTCGGTGACACCTTTCCAATGACAAAAGTAATGGGACACCCAGGCGAGGTAAACGATAACACCGGATCGCCAGGGGCTATTATGGCAAAGGTGTGGTCTTTGGAAAGGTCTCATCGAGCCCTAACTAACTGTGAAGTTTCACGGAGATTGATGGTTGCCCCGCCCACATTCCGTTGGGGTATAAAGTATTGGCACCCGGGCGAGGTGTCCCAATACATTCGGCAGTCTTGGCTTTTTCTTCTTTGAGTCTGAAGTAACGCCAATCTGTTCACACACAACAGAAACTCTTATCACGTGATGCATCTTCTCGCGTTATGCACGTTGCAAATTACGTTATGCGTGCTGTAATAATTTTCCGAATTTTTTACGGCTCAGATTAGGTTTTTTCTTCCTTCCCAATTTACGACCCAGTAATTTAGGTCAGGATCTGACCGTTACCAATACAGAATGTCGGATTGTGCATCTCTACTCATTAGTAAGAGAGCTATTTTACTTTTAACATTGGCCAGACTGATGTTCCACAAAAATGGAAAATCAGTTTTAAAAGGTGATTCCCAAATGGAGCAAGTGCCCAAATATTGATACTGTCACTGCGAGGTCAAAAGTTTGAGTCCTGGTAAGGCCACAGCCATCTGTAGCTGACCGTCCAAAAGAAAACACAATTTGCTGACTCTCTGTGGGTAAGATGGAGACAGAATTGGTGCTTGGTGTTCTTTTACCCAGCACTGATGGGTATTGATAGAGGGAGTTTTAGCTAGTGGAACTGGACTAGAGTAAGTCGTGGGGAAAATGTTGAAAAGCCTGAAAAAGAAAGGTCGTCTGAAACCAGTTTTTCCTAAAACAAAGACGGATGACGGTTCAGAAGCTTTTACATTGTTACAGCTTCCTCCAGGACCTCAAAACTCTTTTGAACGGCGTGCAATTGAACGTTTCAAGAAATCACTGTTCCAGTGTGGCAGCACTGCAGTGGATCTGAAGATGGAACTAAATAAGGTAACATATGCACATATGCACCTGACCACACTGTGTGTGTTTGTTAATTCTATGCTAAAAGCTGGACTCTATCACACTATTACTTATTTAGGCCATACAACTCTGTGTTGAAAATAACAGTAATGATAGAGTTTGTACTGTGAAATCACCCAATACTGCAAGTGCTAATGATAACAGCAAATGAAAAAAAAGCATTGTTATAGTCATGTTTATTTTATTTTCACCCAGTGAAGGCCATATTAGTATGTTAGCATATTAGCATATCACCCTTTTCCTTTCTCTCTCAAAAGATACTTCAAGGAAGCCAGGAGGAGTTGGTTTCAGGCAGCAGGGAATGGTGGCCTGTGGTCCAGTCTCTGAGTGGACACCCGGTTAAGACATTAGGTAGGACCCACTAATCACCCTTCTATTCTGTAACATTCGCATGGTTGCAGCTCGTGATAAATTACATAATGGAAACTTTTTCCCCCATTTTATTTGTATTTTTCTGACATGTACCATGTTAAGTTTCTAACAATCATGTGTCACTACAGCTTTAACTATGTCACCATACCAGTACTGCAAGTACTAGCCCCTCTGTCAGGATTCCTGTCTGCGACCGTTAGTGGTTCAGTTCAGTCTCGCAGCTGAACTGAATCTATAGCTGTTTCCGAAAATTGCACTTGTTCACTCGTTCACTACATAATGTTTGCTATATAGAGGGCTAACTAGTGAACAAGGGGACGTTTAGTTAATGTCAGACTCTCGGGATGTTACATTTTTACTAACTTAAATAGCGCCGGATCTTTATCTCTGTCGCATAAACACACGTCTCGTCTCGCTAGACAGGTCTCATGTGCAGGCTCTGGTACGTGATCCGGGCGTGGTCCTCCGTTTTCTCCTGTGGTCCAAAGATGTCAGGTGAACTGGGGATCCTAAAATAGGTGTGAGTGCGAGCCCTTCCCAGGGTGAGTCACTGCCTCGCGCCCATAGACCCCGGGATAGGATTCGCCGACTTTGGAAGTATTAAGCTGTTACAGAAAATGAATTACTGTTGATATGAAGACACAATACATTTGATAAATATGTAAATACTGTAATCCTCCGTTATTCGCGGGGGTTACGTTACAAGAGCACCCATGTATAGTGAAAAAGCGTGTTGTGTTTGTCAAAAAATGCCTTAAAATGCCTGTTTTTATAATGTAAACCCTAAAAATGCTCCCAGAACATTTTCATTTCATTTTAAACTCGGTTTAATACATTTTCTACCCTTAAAGAAAATGTAAAGATAAACCCGAGGTTTGAATATGGAAAAGTCGGGAACAAGAGATACAGAGACAGAGAGAGAGAGAGAGCAAGAGAGAGACAGAGAGAGAGAGAGAGAGAGAGCAAGAGAGAGACAGAGATACAGAGACAGAGAGCGAGAGATTAAGTGAGAGCGACAGAGAGAGAGAGCTACAGAGAGAGCGAGAGAGAGCGAGAGAGGTTTAAAGTCCGGACGGCCACGCACCAGGAGCCAGAAGAACTAAAACGAGTTAAATTTAAAAAAACATATTGCCACTAAAAATGAGTAGAATATTTACAGGTTCCGCGTTGTTTTGACTATTTCTGCGTAAAACTATCAGTTTCGTTCTCCAAAACAAAACGCATGTGAATGGATCCGTGAGTCCCGATCCGTGTAAAACTAGGGGGTTACTGTATAGTGATCTTTATTGGTGTATTTGGGCATTGCCAAAACGGTGGAGCTCAGAACCTCCAGCCTGTTTTGTTGGTCATCCAACTTAAGAAGACTTCTGACTGAGGAAGAGGCTCGTTCTTCAGTTAACAAAACCACACTGAAACTTAAACTCCGAAAGCGTTAAAAGCATTAATGTAGCTTGTGTGGTTACAATTGTGGCTTCTATAGCAACATATGAGGCCTGAGCAGCTGGGCTTCAGCTGAAAGTTAATATACTGTTGCACCTGCCCTGAATTTATTTAATCCTGAATTAAACACATAAAATAAATTACTCTTTTAACAGGAGAGTCGGGTTATCCAAGTCTACAAGACGGCATCACATACGAGCAGATACAGGTCAGTCTGTAGGAGAATCCCTCTTGTGTTCTGTGACTGAAGTCACTGTGGGCTTTTCTGCTTCACTGACGTTTTTGTGCTGTTTCTTAGATTATGATCGAGGAGGTTCTGGAGCAAAGCGGTTATTATGGCACATCTTTTTCCAGGTATTGTTTGCAAAGCAGTTTTTAAAGGGTTTTCATCCCTGTTAACATTTTATACCTGTTGATTCACTGTCTCAGTGGTTTGCAGGAGTGAGGCAGAGACGAGGACAGATAAGAGCAGAACTGCAAGCCCTTGATGGAGTCACACCTGTTGTGAGACCTACAAAGTGCAGTGATGCAACGATCTGCAACAGTGAATATGCACAAGAAGACCAATACGGATTAATTATCTCTTTCAGAGCAGGGCTTCTCTCTACCTGAACATGCGTTAGAGGCCTCTGAATTCAAAGTTTTCTTTATGGGGAAAATGAATGGTGTTTTTGCTGCTGCTATGCAAAAATGTTCATCTAAACATTTTCTCGTGTACAGTTCTGTGATGGACTAGGCGTCCAAGGTGTTTTTCTGTCCTATTTCCACTGGGATTGTCTCCTACACCTCTTGGGACCCTGGTTAAGGATTGGTGTTTCAGAGAATGGATGGATGTTTACGGTTTACCCGGATCTTATGAATACGTTCATCCAAGCTAACACTGCACTAGACTGGCAACCTCACTGAAATGCCCAACACAAAAAGGCAAAAATGGTCAAATGTGGATGTTAAGTTGCTTCTATGGTAGTAATATCCATATGTCAGGTACTTTTCCAAAATTTGGTACATTTTTCAAAAATTCCAGAGAAAATGGGTCCGTAGTTCGTACTGTGGGCCTGATGCCGACTACAGAGGCCCACATGTAACAACGTTTGTCATGATAAGGTGGAAGGCATCCTTTTCATAAGCGTACACATTCTCAGGCAAACTGTAATTTTTCAATATTTCTGTATTTTTCGTACTTTGATTGCTCACCTAAGGCACAAGAATGTGGAGACTACTGTTTACATGCTAACTGCTAACTGCTAATGCATTTGAGTGAAACGCGTGGACCAGCTTGCACCTACCCGTCTAGAAGTCATAGTTCTAAGTGTGGAAGTGTGGTTCATTTTAGCAGAGCTTTCTTCCTTCAGTGTTAAGGAACTGAGGATCATAGATTTTTTTTTTTTTACAATGTTCTTTTGAATGATCTTCACTCAAATCTCAGGATGACCAGTGCACTTTATCTTAAACACATTTATTGCATAACTGAACTGCTGTGAATAAATACCGAAGCAAAAAGCAGCCTAGATTCCCTGTTTTTATAAATCATATTTACTGGCGTGAGAAGTTATTTTTGTTTGATTTGTGCTCAAAACGTAGAGATCCTGCAAAGATTTGATCTTACTAATTAAATTCACCCCTTAGATAGAACTAATAAGCAAACCCTAGCAGCTGGATCCTTTATGACCCAGATCTAGCCACATCTGAAGACAGTGTTGGTCTAAATCAGTGCAGTGGGGGTCACAAGGCCATAGCCTGCCACGTTTCTCTGTGTCTTTACAGTGATGCTCACAAAACCTCTCCATGGCTTTTTTGTGCAACCTAGTGAGACCACATCAGTGCAGACGCAGCAGCGGATTCTTCCCAAAATAGCTTGAGATATGAATCCCAGTGGGTGTGTTTAAAGCTACCTTACCAAAAAGAAGATACTGAGAAGTTCTGAGTTCGTTTTATTAGAAACTAAAGCTTCATTACGCTTGTAAAGCAAATCAGGCCACTGTACATAAGCAAAAAAACACACACACAAAAGTTAGGCAGATAACAGTATCTGAGCGGATGCAGGGCATGTAGCCAATCCTGCCAGTGTGTCCCTCAGAGGAAAATGATTCAGGAGAGTGTAGTTCAGGGCTGCCCAATACGGCGATCGCGAAGACAGTGCAGTTTTTTTTCCAATCAACGGCAGCCCATCATTCGTCCTCACTATGAAATCTGCACTTGATTGACTTACAGTGCAGCCAGTCTGACATTAACCTTTTCTGACACATGGCTCACTGCATGTGCGTATGCATACAATGGTGCCAAGTGCAGCAAGCTAGCGTCCAATTGATTTCTCTTACACTTGAGAAAGGGTATAAAAATGCGTGGGGGAGCCAAAAAAAACGTACCGCTTCCATACGGAGTGGGAGGTGGACTTGTTTTTTCACAATGTCATTTTCCAAGTGCCTTTGCCTCATCTGCCGGTCTGTCATCACTTTACCGAAGAAAGGAAATGTGGAGCGGCATTTTCGGACTGTTCATAAAAACGACGACACTGACTTCCCTCCAGAAAGCGAACCGGGGAGAAGGAGGATGAAGGAACTTAAGTCTCAGTTGTCTGTACGGCTGTCATTTTTCTCACAGAAATACTTTCTTCGATCAAAGCTTTCCAGAAGTACAGTTACGAGGCGCGGTGAATCCATGGCCGAGGATTTGACCAGCACGTGTCCCCCGGCGTTTCTTTGTTCTGCTCCTCGGGCGAGCATCGGGTTTAGAAGTGTTTGGGCATAGTTCTTTCCGAAGTTGGTGCTCCACCTCATGCGTGTAGACCCTGGTATAGGCCCCGGGTTCCCATGACCCATGTAAGGATTTCAGTTGAAATTGTTAATTCCTAACAAGCATTCATTTAATATCACAACATCAGGCCATAGCCATGCTGTTGCTTTCTAAAACCCTGCTCACCACAAAACACAATAAAACATCCCTGCATGTCCATCACGGTGACAAAAAAGGGCACCCTTGTCTCCCAAGGCTTCCAATCGATAAACAGGACTCTTGTACTGTTACCCTCTTGCTCCAGTAAAGGTGGTCTCCACTTCAGTAGGTTTGTGACAGACACTTCATGTTGAAGTGGTTGGGGGTGGTGCTTGTCTGATTTCTTTGGTTTGCGATTCATTACATGAGAAAAACAGACTCTTTATACATTTGACCAATAGATATTTATTCATATACTATATATAGAGAGAATATCTGAAATACATGTACTCAACAGAACAAATGTGGACAAATAAGGAATATGTCATAATACATATCACATATAACAACTGGATGGTTTAAATAAGGAAAGTCCATCCATATTGTCAAGCTGCTTTCTTATGCATAGAGTGCTGAAGAGGTGGGACCAGAGAGCCCACTCCCTCTCACCATAAATCAAAACACAATAAGTTGCAATAAAACGTCCCCGCATGTCCATCAAATGTTTGTAAGGCCACCCGTGTCTTCCAAGGCTTCCGATGGATCAGCAGGATTTCTACTCGTTGTCTTGTGCGTGTTAATGCCTGCTATAAGACGAACGTCTGCTGATGTTTGTTTTTTTTCAGTTGTAGGAAGACAAACACTGGTAAGGACGCGTGGCAAAGCTGCACCGAATACAGAATCCCTTCGCCTTCTTCGTCAGAAGAATGCGTGCAAGTCTGTATCATGGCGCCAGTGGCGTCAGGCTTGATGCATAGACCTTCAGGATATGTAATGTGGAGTTGTGCTTCCGGTTCTGTTCCCCGTCACCATGTGCAAAAAGCAGTGCATCCAAAACGCAAAACAAAAGCAATGCCAATGCGCATCCCGGCTGCATACATTCATGACTTACACAAGAAAAAAACAAGCAAACGGACGAAAACAGTATACACGGACGTGTGGTGACAACTGGGGGTTCAGTCTTAAACAGAATGCGAAGGGAACAAACGAGCAAACCGGCTTTTTTTTTTGGACAAGATACCACTAGCTACTCTAATACACAACCATGCATTAGCATCTATTGCACATATTTCCAAAAATGAGACTACTCTCGTCTGTTCGTCATGGGCGTAACGAGTACTGCATAAAAGCAAGCGTGAAAACAGCCTTTGTCTGGGCGTCCCGATACACTCATGACTCAATACACTTGGTAAGATGACAGCAGTGGTTCAGTGCCTTTTTCAAAACAGGTCTTAATAGCGTTCAGTGTCTCAACGTCCTGCTAAAAGTGGCACGTCTCTTCATTGCCAATACTGCAAACCCCAACGAGTGCAATGATCAAAACATATATATATATATATATATATATATGTGTGTGTATATATACACACAACCACATAAAAATACAGCATTTTCCAACACTCAGTTCCTAAAGCTTTAAAATAATCATGATAACAACAATAACTGGGTTCCTGAACGGTTGGTGCTTGGACCCCTTAAAAAGTGGCAAATTACATTCAGGACAGAAATGTACAATGCGGATTTGGTCCAAGGGGAAGAGTCTGATCCCGTATCAAGGGTGGACCTTGAAGGCCAAGAGCTCCTCGGAGTGCATGTTGTTGAGGGAGCGCAGCTCTGGAAGCTTCAGGAGCAGCTTGGTGAAGATGGCAGCCTCGTTGGAGTGGTTTCTCACTATGAGGTTCCTCAAAGCCCTTATCAGGTTCTCCTGCAGAGCCTCCACAGAGCTCACGTCCTCGATACCCGTCCGGTCTAGACACAGCAAGGGACAAAAGTCGTTTTAAGAGTGCGCTCAAAGAAATGGGGTTTTCCAAGGAGTTTAGGATTTTGAGGTCGAGTTCTTACCAGCAGATACAAGAACAACAGCCATGAAGAGGCTGGTCTCCTCTGGGCTGAGCTGCAGGGCCATGAGCTTCTCGCTAAAGTCGAACATGGAGGTGAGGAGCTCACCAGCTCCCATCGAACGCAGCATCTCCACGCTGTACTTCTGGCCACTCAGGAACATCACTGTCCGCTCCTTGACGTTGAACAGGGAGGCGAAACGAACCATCAGCACCTTCAGAAAGAACACAGAGACGCTGGTCAGAGCAAACTCACAATAATGAGTGGCTACATGTTGGGTAAACAAGCTCAGCATTTCTTAAAGACAGGGGTGGAGGACACAGAGCCTCCTCAGATGACATCTGAAGCCCTTTCCACACAGAAGAATTGGGACATTATGTGCATAATTATACAGATGGTGCTCAGACTGTGCGTCATTCACAAATACAGTATCCCTGTGTTTATACGTGCCATTAAATCCCACTAAACAAGACGTGATGTCCCGAGCATGATCCTCCAATATTTCCCAGGTACTGCTGACTTACTGCCATACCATCAAAGGATTAGTCTCACGTTCATGCTGGACTCCTTCCTGTTTAATTATAGTTACATTCCCAGGAAAAGGTGAACATGTGAAGGAGGTATGAATGTTTTTAGAGACATTACTGAGGAAGACAGGCAAAAAACTGAATAGGCTGACTCTCAACATGATCTCTGTTAACGGGGAACAGCCAGTCCTTCAGTAAAAGAGCCAAACACTACATGATTCTCCCCATTCAACACAAGAGGAGCTGGTCCTGTAGGAGTGGAAATAGCTCCCTGGGTGTGTTGCCAGTATAGCCAGTGCTGTACTAGCCATTGGGCATACCGGATAAATTTGGGCCGGTCGGGTGAATTCGGGCCGGTCGGGTAAATTCGGGCCGGTCGGGTGAATTCGGGCCGGTCGGGTAAATTCGGGCCGGTCGGGTAAATTCGGGCCGGTCGGGAGAATTCAGGCCGGTCGGGTGAATTTGGGCCGGTCGGGTAAATTCAGGCCGGTCGGGTAAATTCAGGCCGATAAGATTTTTTGTCCCAATTTTTGCCCGGTAAGATTTTTTTGTCCCAGTCCAGCCCACAGTATAGCTGTTGAATGTATAGACTTTATGTAGGGATTGTTTGCGGTTTATATACACAGTAACCCCTCAGTTTTACACGAATCAGCGCTCGTGGCCATTTGTATGTATGTTATTTGTTTAGATTTAACATAAATGAATGTATTTTTAGTTATTTTTTATTTTATTTAGTTGTTTTGTTACTGCATGTTCTCTTGCCTCAAAAAGAAAAAACAAAAAGGGACGGATTTTTAGAGTAAAAAAAAAAACGATCAGATGGATTTATAGCATTTTGGGAAAAATATAATAAAACTTAGAGTTATATCAGACTCACATCAGTACTGATAATATCTGGTAGATAATGGTCTAGATTTGGATGATGTATTTAATGCACTCTAGGCTTTTGTTTTACAATATTTGCATCCTTTATTATACTATCTAACATCTGTATTTAGTCCATATATTTAGTCCATTTCCACATTTTATTAACACTGATGTATCAGCAAAGCCAGATAGAGACAAGTACAATAGGATATCGCCATCGGCCCACAATTACTGTCATCATTAAAGCTCAGGTTGCTTAAATGCTCAAAAGAAACTATTTATTGTTGACTTGAGTCGCACTAATGCACTCGTGTCATGAGACTTGTGGCCGAAGTCTGAAGTGGCGCTCACCTCGAACGTTCCTGCCTTGAGCAGGCTGACCTGGTCGTGCTGCGAAAGCTCCTGGAAACCCGGAATCTGCCGTGCGAATTCCACCACTTCTCTCACAGCGGGGGTGAAGCTCAAAGAGAACTCCTCCCAGATTTCATGACTGGGTTTAGAAGGATCCACTATGGGGGAGGTGTTCATCGGACACACCTGTAGGAAAACGAACTTTTATTAGTGCTGCTGTGGCTAAAATATTCGATTGTCAGTAAAAGGCTTTGGTCGTTGTAATTAAAGTGGTTATTGAGTCACTCAAGGTATATATGAATGGTCAGAGAACACATACGTAAACTCATTAAAGGCTCCAAATGTTATATTTTAACGTGACTCTCTCTATCCCTTATGTTTAAACAGTATGTTTTGTTACTGTGCTTTTAAGGCACACTCCCAACAGCAACACAGTGCTTTTAGCTCTGGTGCGAATGGTTTGAATAGGTGGAAGAATGTGAAATGGTTGGTTTTTGTAACATCACAAAAGCTTAGTGTTCCCATGGCCCTGAGCTGTACATTTTAAAACTTGAAACATCAAACATCTATCAAAAAAAACAATGACAATTCAGTTCTGCACATGGCTGACCCTTTAAAGTGGTTGTAGATATTTAAATGAAGCATGTTGTATTTGTTATTATTACTATTTTACTGGGGTAACTAATAAACTCAAAGCTAAACTCACCAGATGGCCCCGGTTCCCAGCTCTTTCAGCGAGTTCATTCATATTTTGCCGACTGTATTGGCAGTGAGCAGCGTTATCCATCTGACCACCACTGGGGGTGCTGCTGCGCTGCTGAACTGCGCTGTTTCCAGTGTTGACATGCCAGCTGTTCTCGCAGAGAGACTTGTCGTTGTTGGTTAAGCCGCTGTCGCAGTTCCACGGCCTCTGCCTGTCTGCAACGTCGTTGCTCAGCCTCTCAGTCAGGGAGGGCGAGATGGTGCCCCCTGCTGGCCCAGAGCCCAGCGCGTCCTCCTCACCGCTGTCTGACGAACAGGATGATGCCGAACTGCTCATGGACGTCTCCATGGCAACCACCGTTTCCGAGTCCTGGGAACACTGTGGCGATGAGGGCGGCGAGGAGGATGAGGACGAAGACGAGGAAGAGCTAGAGTCTCGGAGCATGTGGTGCAGCTGGCCGCCGCTCATCATGCTGTTCATGGCGTTCTGCATCTCCAGCAGCATCCGCTGCTTCTCCCGCTTCGGAATGCGCCCGAATCGCACAGCTACGGGGTAAAAAAAAGGGGAGAGCTGAAATTAATAATCATCTGAATAATTAAGGATACATTTTTACCCATACACTTGTCAGTGCTGTTGTTAGCCTCAGTATTATACTGATAATATACTGAATGCAAGTTAGTACCAAAAGTTTAAGTTGTACACATGTTTCTGTAAAACACCCTCATAAGAAGAAATACACAGCTGCAGTCTGATCGTTCTCCACAAGAGGGCACTGTTAGCACTCAAAACTTTACATCATTGAAAGGGAGGACACCCACACCAGCGGGATCTTCTGAACGTGTGTAGGTCTGTAGTTACAAATGTAATATATTTGAAGGAAAATTAATTATGAACTGTGTGTATATGATTACTAGAGTAATGGACAACTTTTAATCCATTATTAATGAAAACCAACAGTGACAACATGACAGGTGTGTGTGCACTGTTTATGGGAAGGTTTTATTATAGGACTAAATCAGATCCATTCCTCAATTCATTTATACTGGTCTGATTCATTCAACATTGATATTCAATACCAATACGTCTGGTGTTTTTTCAAAAAAATGTTCAGATACGATGATCTCCGAAGAACAGTCCTGCTGCTATATAGTCTCTATCTGTTTGTCTGACTGTCTGCTAAATCACGCCCCGAGTGTGAGCACTAGGGAACTCACCATCCCGGGACATCCCCACTGATAAGCACTTCTTGAATCTACACTGCTGGCAGCGGTTTCTGTTGATGCGCACGATGGTGCAGTTCTCCGCTTTTATGCACTTCTTATACTGGATATTCTGCTGGATGCTCCTTCGGAAGAATCCCTGGAAAAAGGCAGAGGGGGCCACAATATTAACCACCTTTGACTAAACCGAGAAAGGCATGCAGTGAGATATGGTTAAGCCACAAGGGGACAGCTCCAGGCTTTAGCAGCACATTCCAGTTTGCCAAGCGTCCAATAAAACGTGCTGCTCTCTGGCAGGGGCACAAGCCTGGACCCA
Source organism: Nannopetersius ansorgii (assembly GCA_037974605.1). NCBI lineage: Eukaryota > Metazoa > Chordata > Actinopteri > Characiformes > Alestidae > Nannopetersius > Nannopetersius ansorgii. Next base: position 12,103 of record JBBPDE010204836.1, read on the forward strand.
CAGCCAGGACTGAAGAAGTAAAAAAAGCACTAGAACAGCATGTTCTCACCTTGCAGCCTTCGCAGGCGTGCACACCATAATGAAACCCAGAGGCCACGTCTCCGCACACTTTGCACAGCAACACCATTCCGTTCAGCTCTGAAAAGCACAGCAAGGGTTGAGTGAGCACTGCTTTAAACACTCTCTCTCTAATGGCTGAGTTGTGGGAGTTTTTTTAGGAAACCAGCCCCCCGGTCAGTTAACAACAGGAAACGCAAACATACTGGTGATGCCACTCCTGCTGGTGGACGGAGTGTTCCTCTCGGGGCCGGACGCGCAGCGGTGGGCGTGTTTTGGCATGCTGGGAGACCTGGTGGCAGTCGGTTCCACTTTGCGGCCCTGGACAGCGGAACGGGGCGGGGACACAGAGGATGTGTTTCTGCTGGAGCTGTCACTCAAACTGGACTCGGGACTGGGGGCGGGGCCTGAGGAGCAGATGTAGGCGATCACACCAGCTGTGGGAAAAAAACAAAAACAAACAGAGACTCACATAAAACATCTGTACATTTTTTAGAAGTGGTTTGTTTCTAGTTTGGGTTTTTGTTTTGGCATTTTATTCATTTTGAAGTGTTTTTCATTTTT
>JBBPDE010204860.1:0-15503 GCA_037974605.1 Nannopetersius ansorgii
TGTGTGTGTGTGTGTGTGTGTGTGTGTGTGTGTGTGTGTGTGTGTGTGTGTGTGTGTGCGTGTGTGTGTGTGTGTAATATGACGCAAACAGGACTGGTATGTGTTGAATAAAGTTTGCTGAATAAGCAGTTTGAGACAATCACAACCTCGTTCCTCTGTGGTCAGTTTCTTTTTTTGCCTTTTTGTTTTTTTGGGGTTTTTTTTCCGTCCTGGGCCATCCAGCATATAGGCCTAGCCAAACAACTTCCTTTCTCACGATACGGTCCTGTCTGCCCGGGAGGACGTCCTTTTACGGGACATTTGAGCTCATTTTCCCTCGCTTGCTCTTCTTAAAGCGAGCTGCGCAGCCCGGGCCTATCCACAACTATCCATGGCCTACGTTTTGGCCCAGACTTGAAAGCCACATGGGAAATGTCTGCGGTGCCCGAACCCAGCATTCATCCTTGGAAGAGAAATAAAAAAAGAAACTGCTGGGTTTTTTTCTTCTGGCCTCTTTTAAAAAAAGGGCCTGGGTTCTGCATTTGGTCAGGCTGAGTGTGTAGGAACGTCAGAGGAACCTCGAGGTGTTGAGAGCCAGAAGCTCACCATTGGCCCTTCAGCACTGGACATTACGAAGGCCATTTACTGACAAAGTCAATGTTTTTTTCAGAGGTGTGCAGGGTATGTAGAGTCTGCTGTTAAAGAAGTGCTGCTTGAACTTGAACTTTGTTATTTAAAGAGCCCATATATCTTACATTTTTGTGGATTTCTTTCCTTATGTGGTTTTATGTTCCCAAATTAGTTCGTTACTGTGTGTTTAAGGCTGCTGCATGTCAGTGAGTTCTGTTTTGATTGACTGCCTTGTAGTGAGCCGCATTCAGGCCATAGGTTCAGTGCAAATGAGTGGGCCTTAACTGCTGACATATGATTTATCACAAAAGAATTGTCCAAAACATAATTCATGATATTGGTCCTTTAAAAAAAAAACTAAGAGGGGTTTATTGGCTTTGAAATGTTTTTGAGAAGCCAACCAACGTGTGTCATCTCGGTGTAAAGGGAAGCAGACAGTGAGAAGATTGACATCGGTTTTGTGTACATAACAGTGGATCTGGACTGATGCCAGACGGCGACCTGAAGAGTTCTCCTCTGGATGGCAGCAGAAACGTCCGAGCAATTCTGAGCGTTTTTACAAGGCTTTGGAAAAAGTGACATTAAGCAAAAGCAACGAGTTATGTGTCCACATCTGCCCAAACACAAAAAATAAAGAAAGAGGTTTTGGTCTATTTCTAGGTCACTGTTAACTTCACCAAGCTTAGGCTGACCATATTGAGGACTTTGGAGAGAACGGTCAGAGGGTTGTAGAGCCCATCCCACATTTTATTGGTGGAACAATTTTAGGGCTAAATGTCACAAAAATAAGCAACATTTCGTTTACAGAGAATCAACTCCACTAATATGTAAATGTAGTTTTTGTAAATAGGGTAATTGAGAGTGGATTTGGTGTGAAACGGTTCACTGTAGAGACGTGGATGTTGTTACAGTGGGGGAATGGTACCAGATCATTTAATTTGCTATTTGAAGCACTGAGCTCTGAGTAATATTTGATGCGTTGTATCAGCTTTTAGAAACAGGATTCTGGTAAAGCGTAGTGATTCTGAAGTTCCCACACACAAACAGGAACAAAGATTAAACGCTGTAAAAATAGCTGTTTTTGGTAAAGAAGGAGTGGGTGTGAGGGCAGAAATGTTTAGCAAGGACTGTCTGAAACTGAAAACAGTTCTGCTTATATTACCCACAATGTCATTGTGATTCAGCGCCAGTCTGCCAGCCCCTGAAACCTAAAAACCGGGGCTGAAGCAGTATTCCAACACCATATTTTTGTCCAAGACATTAAAACAGTACCATCCCTGTCTGTGATGCCCTAGAAGAACCATATTTGGTTCTCAGGATGACCATTTTTGTCCAGATAATGTAAAGGATCTTGAAAAAATCCTTAAATTGACATAATCTAAATAGTCTTTATACATTATACAGCTGATGTATGTGGACACTTGACCATCACTCTATGAGTTTGTTGGACATCCCATTCCAAACCTGCAGGCACTGATAAGGAGTTAACCCATCTTTGCACCTAGAATAGGACAAATATTTATGCCCCATTTCATACCAAAGGTGTTGGATTGGGTTGATGTCAGGCCACTGGAGTTCCTCCACACTAAACCTATTAAACCATGTATTTATGGACCTTGCTTTGTGCACTGGGGCATAGTCATGCTAGAAAAGAAAAAGACTTTCCCCAAAGTGTTGCCCCAAAGCATATTATTGTATACATGTCTTTGTATGCTGTAGTGCCTTCACTGGAACATTAGCCTTCACTGGAACTAAAGGACCTAAACCCTGAAAAGCAGCCACAGCCAATGATTCCTCCTCCACCAAACTTTACTGGTAACGTTCTCTGAAATTGTGTGAAATTTAGCACAAGATGTTAATTAAGTTATTCTTTACATTGTTGAAACACAGTAACAAAAGGGTGGTTTCGTTATAGATTATTACATTGGCAGGGCGCATTTAAGTCAATTAATTATTTATGAACTCAATATCATTCAAATTGGTGGTACTGAAATGGAAAAAAATATATTTAAATACATATACACGCACAATTCCATCTCCATCTCTCTCTCCCAAGATTAAAAGTCACAGGAGTACTGAAATGGTTTATTTGCGTGGGTGTGTGTGTAAAGGTGTTAAAACAATACAATACTTCCAATACTTCCCCTTTGAATACTATGAGTCTGGTCTATAAACAGGTTGTGTCTTGTTGCTTATGTTCAGACCCCTTATTCTATAGTAAGACTATAGAAGATGCTTCACAGGAGTTTGAAAGATATGATACCATGCCCTAGATTGACTCAAATGTCTGAGGAGACCTTCTCTCGCTCCTTGCCCAAATGCTCTTCCACTTAAATGTTGCTTCATCCCGTTTAGGACGGCGCGAACAGCTGCGAAGTGCACATTCTTCACATGTGTTGAGTGTTTTAGATAACCAGCCCAGATTCAAGCTCGAGGCGTTTGTAGAGACACTAATGCCTCGTTGAATGTTGTCACACTGTCGTAGTTCCCGAACAGAAGACAGGCGGTGGGGAAGTTTGCACCTAGGGTTAAACAGTTCTCGGGAATGCAAAGTGTCCATATGTTTGGATTGGGGCAGAAGAAAGTGGGGGATGAAAGGATGTTGTGGAAAATAGCGCAAGAGGATGGGGGTGTAGATGCACGGTGGAGGCCTCGGGCCGAAAGTAGGTTAGCGGTTTTTCTCAGTGCAAATCGCAGTGCCTAGTCAGTTAAATTGGAGTGTTGTCATTGGTCCCAGGCTGGGGTGGTTCTCGCCAAAACAGTGAGCTCGGTTGGAATAGGACCCATCTACCGAAGCTGCTGCTCGCGGGGAAAAAAGTAGGAAATGTGTAGGGCCGCACCTTACAAACAACAAAGAGCAGCGCCTGGCTGTCTTGCTGCTTGGGCTTTCAAAACTTAATGTTTAGTTAAAAATTGATGCAAAACACATCATTCAGGGCAGCTAAAGGACAGTGACTCAGAAGAGGGCCTTCATTTAAACACAGCTCCAAAAGCAGCCCTGTCAGGGACGCGTCATCATCAAGACTCATGCTGTGATCCAGCCATTAGAGGGCCCAGAGAAAGGAGGGGCCGGATCAGAGCTCTGCTGACTCTGCACAAAGCCTAAAGCTAAGCGTTCTTACTTCCTTTGTGTGCTGTCCCACTGCTTCTGAAGAAACACAAATGGGAAGCAGGAGCGCTGGAAGGTGTTTTCCCACAAGAACGGCAATGGGCTCTCATACCTTGTCACCATGTGCTCTTTATAGGGACATCGCAGCCACTTTCAAGGAAATGTCAAGATGTGATTCCATCCAATTTGACTTTCAATACAGCTCAGGGAAAATAAACGGAATTTTCCCAAATTCCTGCATAATCCTGCGGTTAAGATAAACACCGTCGTTCGAAGATTGTTTGCCGGCTTTAGAGAAACTCACCAAATTGTTAACAGTCATAGTGAGTAGAACCAGACTGCCTCATTACATTAAATGGTTATGAATGCCCTGTCTGACACCAGAAACATCGTTTTATCTAAGTTTTCAGAAGCTTATGCCCTTAAACTAAACACAACAATGTGGAGGGGTACATGCAGGGTGTCTCTGAAGTTATTTAATTCAGATTTACCTCTATTTTACTATCATCAGCATTTCATATAAACACTCAAGAGTACACATGTAGCTTCACTGGGGATTGATAGTAAAATAAAATAAATATATTTTGTTGGAGGCGTGGAATCTATTTCCACATAGTACTATTGTAAATAAATCTGGATCTCCGCAATAAATCATTTCATGCCCTGAATTGCCCTGAATTGACTTGTGAATAACAAATAAATTCTGTCAAGCTGGTGGAAGTTTCATTTAACTCCTCACATTTCTGAACCTCAGACATGTGGGCCAATAGAATGAACTGCTCCTTATGGATGCTTTACTAGCTCTTGTTTATGTAGAGCTGCCTTAGATATTGTTACATCCAGTGTAGAACAGTGAAAGAATGGCTAGGTTAGCTTGGTAATTTCACATACAGATGCTAGTTATCAGCATTGCTTTTATGAATCAAACAAAGCATTTTCCAATGAACAAAGCATCATATTGCAAATAATCATATGCTCTGCAGAAAACTCAGAACAAAAACAACGTAACAATATAAGTAGTGATATAATAAAGCAAATGGGCTGTGTGCAAGTGTGTGAGGAACACTTCTGGACAGTGGTGGCTTTAGACGTGTGCCCTCTGTAGGCCTTGTATGTTTATTTTGTTGGCATACTGACAGACCATTAGAAATGTTCTAAAATTGGTGACAGAATCATAGGCACTCAAAGCTCATTGATGCGTTATGGGTAGCGAAGGCTAGCCCAGCTTTTCTAATCCCACAGAAGAGCTACTGTAGAACAGATTACTGAAAAAGTTGATGCTTGCTGTGACAGGAAACCAATGACTTTTTGGTTGTAGGGTAAACACCGTAAACACTAAGCCACAAACTGCCCTACAATTGATACATCATAACTGGACCATGGAGCAGTGGAAAAAGAGCTTTTACATCATGTGGGCAGTATGTATCTGGGGAGAGATGGCTACGCTGTGAGAAGAAGGCAGGGCAATGGTGCCAGTGTGATGGTCTGGTCAATGTGTTGTTTAGAAATTTTGAGTTCTTCATTCATGCGGATGTTACTTTGACATGTTCCACCTACCTAATTATTGCTGTAGACAGGGTACACCCTTTCACGGTGACGGTTTTCCCTTGTGGCTGTGGCCTCTTCTGGCAGGGTGAAGTGTCATGCCACACTGCAAATGTTATTCAGGAACAGTTTGAGGGACAAATGTTCAAGGTGGCTCCAAATTCCCCAGATCTGTAATCTGATCAAGCATCTATGGAATGTACTGGACAAACTAGTCTGATCCATGAAGGACCCACCTTGCAAAGGATTTACAGATACCACAGCACATCTTCACCTTCAGATACCACCTCCTGTGGAGTCCCCTCCTTTCTAGTATGATTCCTCACAGGCTAATTTACCAGGGGCTTTGTGTGCTTCTGGAAGACTGAATCAACATTGGTATGGGACAGACTAGGACCATTCTTAAAGTAGCTGAGCTACGCAATTTTCATTCAGCCCTCATGCACATTTATCCATATGAGAACATGTCAGGCACTTTTTCATCCTGTTGAAAATGGGATCTGCAGATCCTATGCGGTCCACTAAAATGAGATAAAAGCACTGCAAAGCATTTCATCAAGGATCTCACATGAAAATAGCCACTTCCCCTTCGAATGCTGTTTGTACAGGTGAGGAAAGTGCTAACTAGGCACCAGTGCTGCGATTGCTGGTACCTCAGAAAAACCCTCTTGTCCAAGACAAACACTCTCTGGTGTGATGTTAGGCAATGTTGGGCTGAAAGCTGTGGCCAGTCCTCAGCCTGACCCTCCGCGTTCCTCCCTCTGCTCCGCTTTGCATGTTATGTTATGTGCTTGCGTCGTCTTTGTTAACTCTTTTGGGGAAAATAAAAACCTCAGTCTGTCCTGGTTTTCATCTGGTGAGTCATTACCATCATTCAGGATGAAACAAATTCATTAGCAAGCCCTTTTTATGAGTTGGGATAACACAAACATGCTTTCAGCTGATCGCTGAAACACAAACAACCTCTTTCTCGGTGTGGATGAAGGAACAGCGTCTTTCTAAAATCAGTTTTATTGAGTTTAACCCCAAAAGGCATGTTTGTATGAAGCCCACTACTTAATAGCAACTGGTGGAAGCATACTATCTTTACTAGCATAATGCTAACTACATCATGCCTCATCTAATAAAAGTGGGGGAAGTTTCTGACCCTGTTATCTAAAAATATGCACTAAAGAATGTAATGTATGTATTCATAGCTACACACAATAGCATACACATTGAAGCTCAGATTTAGTTCATGATTATGGATAACAGTAGCAGACACATTGAGGCCTGAATTTAGCTCATGGTTATATTTCTGCTACTGGTTAGCTACATTAGCCTCTTATCAAACCACATACAGCAAAAAGGACTTACAGACAAGAGAAAACATGTTAAATAAGCAATATATTTTTATTAGAGGATTCTTATACACTGTTAAAAATAGTGTTTTAATTAAGTTAGTTTCTGAGCTGGTTTACCTTTTAATGCATTAAACAGAGTTTTACGTTTCATTTAGAATTTAGTAGGAAATATGTAAAATAAGCAAATAAGCATTAAATAAGCATTAATATCAGGATAATATGGGAGGGAGATTGAGGGAGAGATGGTTTATTGCATTGGAATAAGATAGTTTTAGTTTTTGCTCTGGTATGTGTTCATAGTCTGTCAGGGAGGAAGGCCGTGAGCCGCGGTTGTTGCTATGTCTGGCGCGCTGACTAAACCCTCTTACATCAGCGAGTGCAGGGCCATTTTAGGCCCAAGCTACCCGGTTATTGCTAATCTCAGCTGCAGATGTAGAGTCAATCAGACCGTTCCCCATTTTTAGTCTGATGTTAATGAATCACCAGCGGCTCCTGCAGTGTTTGAGGACCAGCCTTCATACGCTTTTTATTGCCCTGCCCTAGGGGTCACAGTGAAGAGGAAAGCGGCCCTATTCAGGAGATTTCTGTCCCTTTCAACCTTTTTTTTTTTACACAAACTGCATAATTTGCTAATTTGACCAACGCATCCTGTATTTTTCTGCCTTATTTGGAAAGACTATTGATTGCTGCTGGAATTTTGCAGGAAGACACATACTGACTTTTTCCCTCTTTTTTTTCCCCAGGTCTGGAAGTGTCAAGCACCACTGGCATGAGATCTACTCTTTTGTCGAGAGTTTGGCTGAGAAATTTATCAGGTACCAGTTTTATTTGTCTGTACAGCAGTAGGGAGGTACTCTATCCTATCATATCTATTCTATAACTGTTTTTAAAAATTAAAATAAATGTGGCATTTGGCAAACGCCCTTATCCAGATCATTACTATCACTAGTTACAGAAACAGTTTTAGTGGTAGAAAGTGGAGGTTTGAGTCTGAAACTTTGTGGTCATCGAGGTTCAGAAATGAATGTTTTACCCACTAGGCTACTACCACCCTAGTTTGCACCGAATATAAATATCATAGTCCAGGCATTGGTAATTCATGAAGAACTGTCACTGTTCAGGCAATTTAAGCTCTAATAATTCTCAATAATGTTTATTTGATCCACTTGAGGGACTGTATTACACTACAGGAAGTATAGAGGGCAATATGCCTTATATTTTGCACTTTTAAAACGTGGTCAAAAACACTACAATGCTCAGATGGTCCATACAGTTACTCTGACAGACTGTAACACACTATAAGAAGCATGGAGGTGATATGGCTTGTATTGGTTTATTATTCAAATTGTCAGCCATGCTGCATGCAGCCCCAACAATGTCGGGCAATTTTAGTCTGGCTGGAAATCGGCCGGAGCACTCTCATGCACTCTCATGGCCATAGTTTACACTAATGTGCGTTCATTGTATATAACTTGGTGTAGTTTAAGAAAAAAAAGTCTTTTATCATCTATTGGTTACTTGTGGTATTGCTAATTGAAGTGACCAGAAAAAACGAATTGTATAGTTACAATGTTACGATGGCGGTTAATTTAGTCATCATCACCCCTCAAAGAGATCTGGAAGGAACTGTGATTGCTGAATTGTGTTTTTTTTATTACATTGAATAAAATATGATTTATTTGTTCTTAACATGCATTCTGCTGTGTCTAATGGTAAAATGTGTTGTTTCTCACAGCCCCTTGTTGCGAATGTCCTTCATCGTGTTTTCATCTAGAGGGAACACCATTATGAGGCTGACTGAAGATAGGTATGGTGGGTACATGGGGTGTGATTTACTAAACTACAGCAAAGTCTGCAAAAAAAAAGAAAGGGGGATTTGATTTTATTATGTGATAGTGACATAAGTAAACCCAGTAGTGTCATAAACACACATCAGTTTTTCAAGCTCCTTATTCATGTGGCACCTTTATTATTTTAGTAGACTTTGTGGTTATACTTTACTGAAGGGCAGTATACACAAGGCTATATGACACCTATGACACTTGAAATAAACCTACATTAACATATATTAAGGCTTTTTCTGACAAGTGTCATGTGTCATAAAGACTGCTTTCATCAGTTTGACCCATTTTATCGATAAATGTCTATGTAGGTTAATGTCCTTCCATGTATTATCTGAACTATTTATTCTTAAACAGGGTCATGCGGGGTGCTGGAGGCAGACATACCGACTTACAGACAAACAATCACACCTAGTGGGAATTTAGCATCTCCAGTTTGCCTGACTTGCAGGCACTGGAGTGTGGGAGGAAACTGGAGTAACTGTTGGAAACCCATGCAGACACTGATAGAATGTGCAAACACAGGACCTTGTTGCTGTGAGGTGAAAGGCTTAGGGCAGCTGGATGGCCTAGTGGTTAGGGTGTTGGCCCTGCAATCAGAAGGTTGAAGGTTTGAATCCTAACTGCTAATGTCACCACTGAGGTTCCCTTGAGTGAGGTACTGTGCCCCTCGTTGGCGGCAGCCCACTGCTTCACTTATTGTTCACATATATTGCTCATATTGTGCTGTGGTGTGTTCACGCGTGACTGTGTTATTACATTTTTTAAATATAAAAATTAAGCCTTATGAATGCTGCCCTGCAGTAAGTATTTTTGACATAATCTTAGTAATGGTTGCTTTAAAAAAGTTTAAGCTTCCAAAACATCTGTGATCAACAGTACTACAATCCAGAGATGGGGACTCGAGTCTGAGACTCAGACTCAAGTCACACTTAAGTCGCACAAACAAAGACTTGTGACTTGACTTGAGACTTGCCCTCAATGACTTGAGACTTGACCCGGACTTGTGCTGTGACTCGTGAGTCATAACTCCTAAACAATGTTCATTTCATGGAATTATTTATTTATATCCTGCACTCTTTCCAGTGACCTGAAAACCGTTCACCTCGCCCCGTTGTCCCATTACTTTTGTTCAAGATGAACGGTTTTAGCTAATAACGGTTTTCAAGCGTCAATCGTTGGAAAGGTGTCACTGAGCCCTACCTAACTGTGGAGTTTCACATTTAGAGTGCAAGATATATTTTTCACATATAATATTTAGATTTAAGATCATTTAAGGCAAATCCTCCATGTTGGCGAGGGCAAATCACAGCACACAGCCTCGCCCCCTGCTAGGAAACAGCCAATTGTAATCATGGGGCGTGGCCAATTAGCATATCTTCTAAACGTTCAGAGCTCAACATTTTTACAGCTCAAAAATCCCGCTTGCAAAGGTTGCCACTCAAAGACTTGAGACTTGATTTGGACTCAAGCACAAGGACTTGAGACTTGACTTGGACTTGGTAAAAATGGTAAAAGCGAACATCTGTGCTACAATCTGAAACTTAATGTTACCAACACAGCAAAGAGCAATTCCACCAAGTGTGTTTGGCATTACATGGTCTTAACCACTTGGTAATGTAGGAATTCTGAAAAATCGACAGTTAATAACAGATGATAATGAATAAGTCTGATGTAAAATATTCACTTTCTTACTTCTGATCTTTGTTTGCTTCCAAGGGACCGTATTACCAAAGGTCTGAATGTCCTAAGAAGGGAGATCCCCGGAGGAGACACATTTATGCACCTTGGCCTGGAAAAGGTGACTTTGCGAATGCTGTTGTAGATCATATTGAGCAAGTTTTTCAGTTCAGATCTTTGATTTGAATCATGTCATCTTTCACAGGCAAACGAGCAAATTTATCATGAAAACTTCGGTAAGTCCTAATGAGAAGAGGCATGAGGGAGCTTAATGTCATTCAAGCAAGTTAAGACACTGTTTCGATCAATAACAACCTCGTTCCCATTTCGCCTTTTAGGCAAAGCGAGTGTCATCATCGCTCTGACGGACGGAGAGCTCAATGAGCACCAGCTGGTCACAGCACAACAAGAGGTCACTGTTTTGCGCCTTTTACAATTATTGAAAAGTTACTGAGAAGTTTATAAGCTTATATGTTATGTAATTTTTTTCAACCAGGCTGCCCGAGCCAGAGCGTTGGGTGCCATTGTGTATTGCGTTGGGGTCAAAGATTTTAACGAGACACAGGTGATGAAGCTGTACCTGCATCCACCACAAATCACATTACTCTCTCTAATGTTGTAATGTGGCTGAATGCCATTGAATCCTCACAGCTACCTTCTGGTATCAGGTGTAAAGCCTTTCAAGCAGAGATTAGGGCTGTTACTGTGGCACAAGGGGAAAGTCTCCCCTCCTATTAGTGAAAAAAGTCGATAATCGAGTATTTATTTAATATTACTTTATCATTTTAAACATTTATGTATAAAATCATTTTTAAACATTTATGTACTCTGAAAACATGAGATGGTACAAGAACTTGTTCTTTTTCGGAAATCGAAAAATAAGTCACAGTCACAGAGACAGAAAATCACAATGATAGGGCTTTGTCGTCGTATTGATACAGAATTTTAGTCCAGCATTAGGTCGTGGCATTAGTCCAGCATTATGTGACATAATGACACAGAATTTTAGTCCAGCATTAGGTCGTGGCATTAGTCCAGCATTAAATCATATTGATACAGAATTTTAGTCCAGCATTAGGTTATAGCATTGGTCCAGCATTAGGTCATATTGATACAGAATTTTAGTCCAGCATTAGGTTATAGCATTGGTCCAGCATTAGGTCATATTGATACAGAATTTTAGTCAAGAATTAGATTGTATTGATACATAATTTTAGTCCAGTTTCAGACTGAATTGATACAGAATTTAGGCCAGTTTTAGGCCATATTGATACCGATTTTTTGTCCAGTATTAAGCTGCAGTGATGCAGAATTTTATATTAAATGTGTGCTGCAAGAGCGAGAACAGTCTGTAAATAAACCTCAATGTTTTTCTGACTGTAGCTGGCCACCATAGCCGACACCATCGAGCACGTGTTTCCTGTGACGGGAGGATTCCAGGCCCTCAGAGGAGTGATCGATTCGGTAAATACAGATCCCTGCGTAATAAAAAACAGATGAGCTGGAAGCTGGCTGGAGCCACAGCTCTGTCAGTATGACTGTATCACTATAGTCAGATAACACTCAGACAGGCCACTGTAGATGCTGTGCAGATGCTTAACGTGCCATTAGCTAGGCTTGGACGATGTGAGGGGACGGGATCACTGGGCAGATATCAGTGTCAGTGTCTCTGGAAAATTGCTTAACTGCATTCTTCATTAAAAAAAATACTTTCAGATGATTTATAGACAGTCTAAATGGTCTGGGGTGTTGACTGTCAGACTAAAACTATAATCAGGGCAAAAAACCCTCAGCGTTGAGTAAAGAGCTTTTGCTTTTGCTTTTGCTTTGAAATGAAAACTTCAGTTGCAAAATTTTTTTATGTTGATTCATTTGCTAAGGATTCTGCAGGCACAAAGCTGACCAGACAACAGGTCATTTAATGTATTTGTTTGTTTAATGAACATAGGTCATTCGTTTCTGAACCATGGTACAAGAATGACACAGCACACACACATACACACCTACTCACACACATGCATATACAACATTTATATCCTTTGAGACTGGGCTGAAGGACTGTGACAATTCAGAGCAGTCACTCAGTAAAGCTCTGTTTAACTACATAAAAAATATGATCATAAAATTGTTAAAAAAGTACAACATTTCTAGTTTCTGAAAACTCAGAAAGATTTTTTATGTATTTATTTATTATGTATTATTTATGTATTTATGTTATTGGTTTATATAGATTGATATAAGTTATATATAATAATATCTGAGCGTACAGATATCTGAACTAAAAAATGTGAGCAATACTGGCAAGGTTTATCCTTACATGGTAACATGGTTTTGTTGTTAATGAGCAGAAAAGAACAGCTTTAGGGTGTAATTAGCAAATCCTGTCCTGCTGTTCGTGCTAACCTTCAAACCTCTCAACCCCTCAGATCATCAAGAAGTCCTGCATCGAGATCCTGGCGGCTGAACCATCCAGTGTGTGTGCAGGAGGTAAGGGGCAAAAGGTCAAACGTCCCAATCAACAGATGCTTCCTTTTCATTCACCAAGAGCTGGGCTTAATCATCATAGTGCCCTATTAGGAGCATTCCCTCCAGGGACTTGATCTTCTGGGACCTTAAGTGATTGGCTGTCCATACGTTACGCTGCAGGAGGTACTTATAGTGACCACCATGGTAATGGGCTGCAGTAAAGAGTGGATACGGTGTGATTTACAACCCACTGCAGAACGAGCCTCTGTGTGCTCCATCTATGAGGGTTTCTGGGAGAATGCAGTAGCCTGGAAGATGCATTTTCCCAGGAGGAGCTTTAGATTTCTGTGGTTTTTGACCTCAAGCTGATTGTTTTAACATGAATCCTAAAGTGAAGAGCTAAAATCATGGAGCTGTCAAAAGCTGGTCAATAAACAGTCATAACAAAGGAGCGAATTCCGGTTTCAGAGTCCTTCCAAGTGGTGGTCCGAGGGAACGGCTTCTTACATGCCAGGAAAATAGACCAGGTGATGTGCAGCTTCAAGGTCAACGACACGTCCACCTTAAGTGAGTATCATCAATATATTCCCACATGCTTGACTCGACGTTATTCACAGATAATTATAGAGATTTTTTTTGTTAAATAAAAAATGTAAAAGTTTTTAATCATAGATTTAAAGTGTTTTTAGGATTTTACAACTGTGTTAGGATCAGTAAGTGACGTAGGCTAGGGTGCAGTTCGACTATCACCTTACATCACTGTCGAAAGAACAGATCTGTGTGTAAACTTGTGGACCACCTGTAGTGAAATATAGTCACCTAATTCCTACAATAACAATAAACATGTTAATATAATATAGAACAATTGAATGAAACATAATAGAATAGAATTAATGTTAGAATATTAAAATATTTTGCACTGGCAAGTTTATACTGAACCATGGACTTACTTTATAGATACATGCTAGCAATAAAAATAAACTATTATTACCTACATAGTGTTAACGTAACAAACAACTGTGGTGAAGTGTGATAAAAAGTGAATGAAAGTAAATACATTTATACAGTTTAGTATGGCAGAATCTTATAAAATGATGACAGGTCGATTGCTGCATGTATGAATATTTAATAAACTAACACAAAAAAACAAAGCACAAAAGTCCAACACATAAAACCACAGCCGAGGCTCCAAACACTCAAACACAAGTACAACCAGGGCAGACAAATAATAACAGACCACCAGATTCCACACAAAAATAGGAGTTTGTATAATAACCTTACAGTGGAGACACCTGGGCAGGGGAGGAGACAAGAACAAGACTCAGGTGAACATGGTAATGACAGGGCGAGGCTGAGGCGGGGCAACTACAAACTCCATATGAGGTCCAAACACATGACAGACGTAAACAATAACAGACAAGGAGACGGAACATGAGGAACATGTCACTGAACCCTGGGCTTTTCTCATCAACAATAGTAGTATCAATTCACTGTTAATTAACTATATAATGTAATAAACATTGAATATTAAGAATATATATTTACAGAGAGAGAGAGAGAGAGAGAGATACACTCCTAATATTACTATATTATACTATATTAGTTTATTACTGGAATTGACATTGTGATACTGTGCAAGTACAGTATTAGTGAACAATATGCCATTGATGTAATACCTTTGGTGATGAAAAGGTAAATAGATAATTACATATCCAAACAAAATACATTTCAGTAGAAGTTTTATACTGGACCATGCGCTGAGAAATCTTACATTCTTGCAAAAACTCACAGTTATGAGTCCTGTTCCTCCTTCAGTACTGGTTCCTTTTTTCCTCACCAGACGTGAAGCCAGAAGATATAGAAGATACGTACCTGCTGTGTCCGGCGCCGGTTATAGACGAAGTCGGGAAGTAAGTCACTCCATTGTAGAGCAGGAAGAGGAAGAAGAGGGCTGCCTCACATGAGGACACATTTACAATGCCTGTCAGGGGTCACATTCCACTGACACCCCCCAACACACACACACACATCTTCCTGTCCCAGAGGTGGTCAATCAGTCAGAACGTATTTGGAATTTTGTTCTTTAATTTTCCCAAAGACTAGAAGTCAAGTCGCCCAAACACTGCAAGTTTCACCCAAACACTAGAAGTCAATAGTCAAATCAGATTTGAGTCGAATGAGGTGCTGTTTTTAAACCTGCAAAGTATTTCATATCAATGAATGATGTTTCCATGCTAACTCGGGAACCATCCCCAAACACAGGTCTACTTCTCTGTCTTATTCAGATTTCCTCTCTTTCCTTATTAACCACTTGGTTTTTTTCTTTTTTTTTCTTTGCTCTCTTGCCTTGCAGACCCTTCACCGGGGCTTTGCTCATGGGGTCTCTTTCCATCCCAGTGAGTTCTTTCCTTCTCTTTCCTCTCCTCTGCTTTGTGTTACAGCACTTTTGCAGGACAGATCAGTTACACAATTGAATGCGATTCACTATTTTATCTTCAGTAAAAGCCTGCCTCGTTCTGATTGGCCATGCTTTCTTTGCCCCACTAAGGACCTTTAGATCTCGTCCTAGGGCATCACTGTCTCTTTTTCCCTCTGCACATGCACAAAACTCTGCAGACAAATCCTGCCTCAGTGTTGCTGTCTATTTCATCATCATACCACTCTCCCCTCCCTCTTTCTCTCTCTCTCTCTCTCGCTCTCTCTCCCTCTCTTCCTCACTCTCTCTCCGTCACTCTTTTGCTCTCTCTCTCCATCTCTCTCTCTCCCTCTCCCTCTCTCTCTCTCTCCCTCTCCCTCTCTCTCTCCCTCTCCCTCTCCCTCCCTCTCTCTCTCTCTCCCTCTCTCCCTCTCTCCCTCTCTCTCTCTCCCTCTCCCTCTCTCTCTTTCTCTCTCCCTCTCTCTCTCTCTCTC
>JBBPDE010204867.1:0-15501 GCA_037974605.1 Nannopetersius ansorgii
ACACATACAGAGACACACACACACACACACACACACACACACACACACACACACACACACACACACACACACACACAAAATGCCAGTCTGCAGTTCAGCAAAGTTCAGGAATGGTATCCAGAATTACCAGCCGCAACCCACCTTCTACAACACCACTCAGGAACATCTTGGAACTGGTAGTCGCCTCAGACATCTCTGTCCTTTCCCCTGGCACGTTTCTCGAAGCAGAACAGTGTGTGAGATGAGTTTAGGAGTCAGGTCTAGACACTCTTCCCTGTTTTATTTGTGTTTACTTAAAAACCAAAGTCAATGAGAAGCAATAACTGATCGTGTCCTCGCAGCCGAGCACTGACCGCACCACTGGACCCTCTGTGCAGCCCAGACGCACATCTCTCCCTGTCCTCCTCTTTTAATCTCCCCAGTTCCTCCTTGCACTTTGTGTTTACAACCAGTGCGCACGCGCAGAGCTGTCAAGGCGACACAAACGCTGCCCCTCTGCGCTTAATGCGCATGCTCTTAATCGGGCTGCGTCCCAAATCACAGTCTTCATTTGCGTCTTCTGCTCCAGTGTTAGTCCATCAGTTAGTAGTGACAAGTACTGTGACCCAATATTTTTATATTGTTAAATGGTCAAGATGTAAACAAAGTGTGGTGTTATGTAAAAGAAAAGGGTTATAGGAACCAGAAGATTGAAACATTACATGCCTCTAAAAGACAGAACATTATTATACAGAGGTGGCTTTCTAAAGTAGCGAAAGTAAAGTGACCCTTTATAGTCATGCATGAACACACCACAGTATGGGACATTTAACCCATTCAGCAAGTGAGGCAGGGGTCTGCCACCAACGATACCCGTGTGGGGACGGTATCTCACTTAAGGGTACCTCAGTGAGGACACTAGCAGTGTAAGGATTAAAACCCCCAACCTTCTGATTACAGTACCTTAACCACTGGGCCCCCAGTTGCCCCAACCTTGTTTAGCAATAACAGGACTGACATAACAGAGCTGCCAGGAATTTTGTTAAAACTTGTGTCCAGCATTCATTGTTGGCTTTTACCAAAAATGTTTATGTTTCTCTGGTGACTTGTCTCTTAGAATGATGCCACAATACTATTGCACAACAAAGTTTGCATACAGCACAGGTCATGTCCAAATCCATTTTACCAACTAAATTTTGAAAGCGAAAGTTTCTCCACACACTGGATCAATACTGTGGAGGAGCAGCACACATCTCTTATGTTATGTCATCTGTCATTGCTAACCAAAGTTAGAAAACCACCTGTGGCATTATAGAGGAACTGCAATGTTTCACCACCTCAATTTCAGATTCAGTGATGATTTTTCTAATAAACACACTAATCTGTTCTAAACAAATAAAGAAAACTGCCACTGCAAATACCTTGCATTTGTTACATTCTGCACTTTTTTCTAATCCTGTTGCTGCTGTTTTGAGTATGCATTGCTGTTTACCACCATATTTGCATATTTGCTGTTAGAATAGAGAATAAGAGATAGAGGAAAAGACAGAGAGAAAGAGATAGAGTGGATTTAGTGCATCATCACTTCTGCCTCTTACCAACAATCATATTCATTCCTGCTCCTTACAGGTCAGGTCTCAAACTAATTTTCTGCCATGGTCTAGAGGCCCTCAGAAGTAGGGTTGGCCTACCCATGTATATAACGGATTCCAGAACTGCTGTTGCAGTGGGATCACAAACCCCATTCCAGCTCATCCCACAGGTACTGAATGGAGCTCAATCACTTCAGAGAACTGCTAACTGGCCCAGCATTGGGGGCTTGATGTCCCTTTAGCCGATACTCATTTCTCATCTTCTGCTGCTCCAAAGTCTAGTTTTATTTGCAGTGAGTTTCTATGCAGATTATATAAGCTGTGTGCACAAACACATGTATCTGTGGACTTTAGAGTATCTGAAGGTCACTCATGTTCATCCTTCATCAACTAAGACTGTAAAAAGGTCCAACAAAATTATCTGCCACAATAGAGAGAAAGCAGATGAAGTTTTCCTAAAACGATAAACTATTTTATGTATGGAGCCCAAGCATTAACACCTTTCATTTAAATTACAAAACCTTTCCATACCAAGTGCATAAAAATGACTGTTTCTGTATTAATGCATATAGCTATCTGGCATTATATAGCAAACAAAAAATTCAAATATTGAAGACAATATTTAAATCATGATGCATTGATTTTTATTCTTTAATGCTTTACAGTTTTTATACACTTCAAACGTTTTTTTCTATATTAGACGTTCACTTCAGGTTTGTTAACTTCATGGTCAAAAACAAAATCTACACAAATCCTAAATTTAGTGCCATGTTGTGTCTTCTTTGGAAGTTGAGGTAGTGTTTGTCTCTTTCCGACACACTCCATCTTTATCTCTTCGCCCTTTCTCCATCCCTCTATCCCTCCATCCTCCGAAAGGACTTGCCAGGCTACCTCCTCACCCCTTTCTGGGCTTGCTTCAGCAGGGTGTCAAAGTCAAGTGCATCACACCTGCTCTTTTCTGACCTCGAGTCAGATTCACGATTAGAGTCTGTGGGACAGAAGAGTAAAAATCAAAGGGAGTCAGAACTCCAGTGTGAGGGTCACATTCAATGGTAAGCCACACATAGCTCAAAACAACCTGGTACTGTGCAAATACTGTTAAAAATGTTCTACTTTTAAAAAATGAAGATACCTAAATCTGCGTAGTCCGATTGACAGAACTGCCGTCTCCCCCCAAAGCAGATATCAAAGGGGAGCTCGTTTGGCTGCCTCAGCTTTGTCCCCCTCTCTATTGCAGTAAAAGCATCTTTTTTGCTGTAATATGTAACAAATGCGTAGTTGTCCCTGAAAAAGGTAAGGGAGAGAGGATTAAGTACAATAAACATCTTCAAAATCTCAATAAAAAAATAAATAAATAAACAAAACCCACAAAGAGCAATGGACCAGTGATGCAAAAATAAAAGACAAGGGGTCTCAACCCCTGCCTCCACACGCAGTCGCCAGGTCACGCATGCGTATAGATATATATTTTTAAGGTCCCAGGCCATGCTGATTTTTCAGGCTTTAATGGGGTCTTAGTGATCCCCTCATACTATATCTAAAATCTCTTTCTGAAATTCAGCCTTGGTGCAGAATTACAGCCTCTCTGCACCTAATTAGAGATCCAGGATGGAGTTACTCAAATTAGGCACGCTTTGCGCAGTAAAGACTGAAAACTGCCACGCATTTTACTGCATACTTGCATACCACTTATTTACACTTATTTACTTATTTAACATTTACGGCATTTATCAGACACTTTTATCCCTAACTACAGGGAACAGTCTCCCTGGAGCAACTTAGGGTTAAGGGTCTTGCTCAGGGACCCAGTGGTGGTGCTGAAGGTAGGATTCGAACCCATGACCTTTTGGTCCTCAGGCAAATATCCTACCCACTGAGCTACCTCCACCCTCCATGTCAACCCCTGGCCATGTTAGCACACTGCTTTAGAAAGCCAACCTTTCAGCACAACCTAACAAAATAAAACCCACAAACATACTTATTAACGGCTGGAAATATTCAGCATACCCACACATTTGTTTTATAATAAGTAGGGGTATAACGAGACGCTCAGCTCTGCCAGAGATGATACACGATACTGGGTTCACGAGAACGAGACGGAATTTTGAGAAGATTTTTCAGATCACTTTAAAGATGAAACAGGACTGGAAAAGGCCTTTCATTTGACTAAAACAACGTAGGTAGAATTTGAAATTATGTAAGTGATCACTACAGTTTTACTTTTAATTATTAAGCTTGAATTATCATATGCAGTAGCGTTAACTGGACAGAATAACACGCACACGTTAAGGTTTTGCTACAAACTCAAATGACTGGCTTCTCTTATATAATTCTCAACAGTTTCATCCAACCTTATATGATCACGAAACAAAGCTCTTGCAACATCGGAAGCATCCGATGTCGAACCAAACACACAGAATCAACAAATATGAAAGTACTTTTGAATAACATGATACTCCTGATGTGCTGGCACTTCATTCGGATGACGAGGGCCAAGTTTCCAGGGATAACGTTCCTAAAAAGGTTTGATTTTAGCCTGTAAATCTTACCCGTGCATTCTGAAATGGAGAGTGCAGTCCTCAATCTTCCCAAACTGAGCAAAACGATCTCTGAGCTCATCCTGGGTCATAGAGTCACGAATTCTTCCCACATACACAACCCTGCGCTCCTCCTGGAGGGACATTATTCCAAGAGAGAAAACTTTACACACCAGCACTAGCAAGTGGTACTTTGTCTGAAGCAATTAAATTACAATTTTACTCACAATGGCTTTCTGCTTACGCAACCTGAGGGCTGCATTCCTGTTGCGTTCCCTGTGTGGCACAATAATACAGTCATTACCAGACCAGATAAACAATAACGTTTGTTTTTAAAGAGCCCACATCCTACAACTTTTACCTCGGTGCCCGTAATATGGGCCTTGGGTGGATGTTTGCCCCAGAACTATCTACAATACATGTGTACATGGCAATTTTCCAATTTGTCTTTATTCCTTAAACAGGCTGTTCTTGTTTCTCGGGTTTAAGACTGACTGTTTAATGTGACCTTCTAAGAGCAGTCAGGGCGGAAACACTTCTTATAACTTCAGCAAGGGTAAACTGCTGGATCTTGAAAAGTCAACTGTCTGAAAATATGTTTTGGTCACATTACAAAGAGAATGAATTAAAAGTGAGATGCAGATAGTTTTCTATCATATGGTCCCTTTAAATGCATGACAAAGCACAATTAAATCCAAAAATAAATAAAATAAAAATAATTCATTTCTTATCTGGTTTTTAAGCCGGCAGGAGATTTCTCTACACTGACCTATTCAACCTGTTCCAGTTTTGGCTCCAGTTTGACTCTGGAGAGCAAGAGCGAGACCGGGATCTCGAGTAGGACCTGGAGCGGGATCTCGAGTAGGACCTGGAGCGGGATCTCGAGTAGGACCTGGAGCGGGACCCAGAGCAAGATCGACTGCAGGATCTGGATGATCGAGAGCAGTAGCGCTGGCGACTGCGGACTGGAGAAGGAGACGGAGAAGAACTGGACCGAGATGAGGAGCTTGTGCTGCTCTCAGAAGTTCTCCTTGATCTCCGCCTGAATAAAGAACAGACATTATTAAAACAGACATTCATGACATTTATGATCGTCAAAGTAGAGTTTCTTTATATAGCCCAACATCATACAAAGGTCATCCAATGTACCGTACCGTGAAGTAAAAACATTAATAAATTAGGAAACATAAAAATACTAAAAATAGAAATAAAGGTATGTACAGAAAAATCAAACAAAGAACATTAAAAGTGGTGAAAGTGCAAACATTTTAACGAAGTCAGAGGAGAATAGCAGGGTTTTTAGCAGTTTTTAAAGCTACAGATCTGGTTCTGATGGGCAGTTGCTTAGAAAGCACAGTGGATAAACAACTTCACTGTTTAGTTTCAGCTCTTCACACCACTTGCAGATCTAAGAAACTTATCAGGATTATCCACATCAAACATATTAGATATACATTTAGGGCCCAAACCATTGAGTGATGTAATCACTTATCAATGGTCACATTAATTCTTACTTCCTATGAACTCATTTATGAATTTACTTTTTAATCTTTTATCCAACTTCTTAATCCAGCTACCTTTTTCTGGGAGGTGAACGAGACGAAGAGGAGGAGGCTGAGGACGAACAGGAGGGCGAACGGGAGGAAGACACTGAACTGGAGTCAGAATGGTGATATCTCCCACGGTAGTGCCTCCTCCTGGTCCTTCCCCTGGGGGGGCTTGGAGAGCAAGACGTGTGGCATGAAGACCTCTGTGCTTCTGCTTCTTCAAGCGAACCCACACTGCTTTCGTCCAGCCTGCTGGGGGAACTTTCTGGAGACAGGAGAACTGAGCCAGGGAGACGCTCCTTCTCACTGAAAGTCCTGTGGTCCAGTGCTTTATGGCTTATGTGATTCCTGGGTTCTTTTAGAGATTTTCTGGGTACATCTGTGACTGTAAACGATCTCTCACTTCTGTCCTTATTCCCCTGAGTTCCACAGTAGTCATGGTCCCGAAATGCCAGAGACAGGCTTGGAGCAGGCACAGAGGTGAATAACTGGGGCTTTGAGTGAACCTTGCTAGGGGGCAACGGCCGAGGTTCGATGATTTGGATGGCTTTGCTGGAAGATGGTTTGATGGTTTCGTGTTGCTTCGTCCTGTGACCAGAAACTAGGGGCTTCCAGATCTGATGAGGTGGTGTGGCAGGAGGGGTGAGTCCTGGGGAGAAGTAGTTAGATCAGAGCCTGTATTTATAAAACTAGCAGTCAAGAATTATAATCAAAATATCAAAGAGGCCAGATTCAGTATTCAATACAAATGTATATGTAATACCGATAAAATGTCCAAATCCTTATACACTGTATTTTTGCTATATGTATCTCCCAATATCTCTATCTCTTAGATTGATAGACAATCTCTTATGAATGGCAGCTCTATATTGCACCTCATCCAAAGTCTAGCCTGAAATACTCTTAGAACTTAGAAGAGTGGCAGGGCTAACCTAGCATTGGTATATTAGGCTGGTATATGTACTATTGGTTTTTTTTGTGACCTCACAAAAACAATTGAAAATGGGCTGGTTTGCAGCTTAACATCTATTGATGGACTATTTGGAGTGGAGAATGTGGCACTGGGAAGCTTCAACAACGCATAGGTCCACAATAGTGAGGAAAATTTGGTTTTCCGTGATATGGAACCTTTAACTAGGTTATCTATCCAGTGAAAATACTCAAAACCTTGCACCTATGTACTTAAAATGGGTGATAGCAGATTATACAAATCTTTATGTCAACATAACCAGATGCTTTGCATTTTAAAGGGCATGTTGAAATGTAGATGCACTCAGCCAAGTTTCACATTTTCAGAAATTCCTGTGGCGATCCCTTCGCGCTCTCCTTGGGATTTTAAATTCGGTGCTGAACAGTCACTGCCATGGCAACTTCTAATCTTCATTGCGTGAAAATGCAAAGCAATTTACCACAAAGTTATGAGTTGTGGACGCCCAGAGCCATCAAGTCATTAAAGAGGCACTGCACAGCAGATTACTATCATGACTATCTTCATAGAATGAGGCTTCAATGATTTTATGGCAGTAGAACAGAAACCTTGTGTGGATTAGGTCAGAAACAATTAAATCTTGCTTAAAGTAAACTGTCTTAAGGGAGCAAATGTTCAAGTTATAATTCCACAAACTCACTCCATAGAAAACTATAGACACTGCTTTCGGCTGACACACTTTAACAACGTTTTACAAACGACACAGGGAAAATAAAGAAAACCCTACCTTGTGTCTCAAATTGCTCCAAAAGACTGGTTACATCAGTAGCCTGGATTCCTACAGGAAAAAAAACACATTAGGAGTGTGTTAGTGTTCAGATAGAGCAAACATTTTATTACTCATTATGATATATGGGCAACACCACCTTTTGTTTTCAATTTAAAGAACAATATACAAACCACAGTTACCAAATCTTTTAACACTATTCTTTTTGCTTCTCATGTAAATGACCATTTTGGAGACACAAGGTTTTGTCCCCACAGCAGTGATATAATGCAATCACTCATCTGCTTCATTTACCCATTTCGTCAGTAGATTTCTGACGTTCCTCTTCTGCACAGTGGTGATCTCTAATGACTGCAGGTATCTGTACTAGAGGGGGATGTCTGCGAGGTCCCTGGGATGGTCTGCCTCTCATCAGTAAAGATGGAGCAGAGACTCTGGCTTTAGTGGTGGCCATTATTACTGAGGAGCACTTTGGTGGTGGAACTTCAGCAACAGGTGACCCTCCAACAGAAAGAACTTCCTGTGCCCCAGAGGTTTGGTCTTCAGTAACCTGCAGCTGAAGGTTTAAATGCGTGGGATGGCTAGCAGCAGTTTTCTGTTGCTTAATGCTTTGTTCTTCTGATGTCTTGACGGATGTAAGAGTTGGTTTTGGTAAGGGCACAAGGACAGGGTTTGGTGGGTCAACAGCTTGGATAGAAGTCTGCTTTGGCTGTGACAAAGGGTGGAGGTTTCTTTTGGGCTTTGTTGGAGAACCTGAAGGGGAGCTCTTGGCATTAGCAAATGAGTTTCTTGGGTTAACCTGAGGTGGGTTGTAACCTGGTATACAGGGGATGGCAGGCAGTTCACGAGGCGGTTCGGGTATCGAGGGCCACTTGGTTTTGTAGTCTATCTTCCTCTCTTCCTTTGGAAGCGCCTTCCTTCTGAGGAGACGGTATTCCTGCAGGCTGATAGACTTGGGTTTTGCGATACCGTGCTGTGAAGGGGCATTTGTTGATGTTTCAGTGGGGTTCTCCTCTGAGGTCACAGCTTCAGAATCACTGTCTGGTGTTTTATTATCTTCTGAGGAGGGTGTATCTGAATCACATTCAGCCTGGTATTCATACACTAATGCTAAATCAGGGGCAAAACTAACTTTTTTCTTCACTCTAGCGTGACCCATTGTGGCTAAGATACTCTTCTGAGGCTTCTGAGGACCGATATCATCTCT
This sequence comes from Nannopetersius ansorgii, assembly GCA_037974605.1. Taxonomy (NCBI): domain Eukaryota; kingdom Metazoa; phylum Chordata; class Actinopteri; order Characiformes; family Alestidae; genus Nannopetersius; species Nannopetersius ansorgii. The sequence goes on from JBBPDE010204867.1 coordinate 8,578, forward strand.
ATTCTGTTCACCATCTCCTGAAGAGCACATCTTCAACTTCTCCTTTCGCCCTGCCACTGAGGTTTGCTTTCCCAGACCCGTTTTAGACTTTGGAGCCGCAGCTGCTACTCTATGCTCTGACAACAGATCACACTGGGATCGAGGACTGTATCCAGAGATGCCCTGAAGCGCGTCCTCCGCCTCATCATCACCCACAACATCCACAAACACATCCTCCTCCTGTGGCTCGCGGGGTTCCCTGGTTTTCTCCTCCTTAACCAGGTCCACCCTGAGGCTGTATGGATGCATGTGCCTGATGAGATCCACCAGTGACACGAGCACTTCATCCTGCTGCTCATCCTGAGAGAGTTCTGGGTCTGATTCGATCCTGAAAGTTCTCACTGGGCATCTCCTGATCTCACTGAGCTCTTCCTCCTCGCCATCACTTCTCTGTATGGTTGCTGTTTGGACTCTGTGGTGGACCCTTGGCCTTAACTGTCTGTCTGAAAGCAGGCCCTCCACCTGTTCAAAGAAAAATGCAGAAGAACTTACAAGATCTCCAACTGACTTCATATGACCTTAATTAACCTATAACCTGTTTCCAAGAGGACAGATTAATTTGTCCTGACAGCCTTCAACAAAGTTACCAATGCCTGTAAAGTAATAAGAAAATTATACAATTTACCTAATTATTGATAGCCACAGACCTCCTACGACATGGCTAGCCATAAGATGGCATACAAGAGTCTAGAGACGTACAGCTATCACAGCTGGGTCCACAATTTCAACACCAAAAGACAAAACAAGTTCTTACTTTAGAGTTCGACAGTGAAGAGCGCTGGGATCTAGTGACCCAAGGTCCTGCTTCTTTGTCAGAGGACCTCCGGAACTGTAGAAGAAAAAGACATTTAACAAAATGAAGTGTCTTAATAATTACTGAAACTTGCATGACACTGCAAACAGATGTGCTTATAGTACTAGGTTACTTTCTGCACATCTGCCAGAAAAGACTATGGCTGTTTCTTCCCTTCATGTACCTTGGAGTCATGATTCCTTTGACCCACAAAAAGTTCAGCATCAGGAAGTGTGTCAAAGGGTGACAGGGTGTCTTCAATTACACTGTCCAATATCTCAGAAAGAGCAGACAGCAACGTAGCCTCACTTTCTTCATCTATCCGGTTCTTTGGCTGGGAAAAAAAAAAGTGCAGACTGGTTCAATTCCATTCTGAGACAAGCGAACAGGAAACTCATCCAGGCCCGATTACTGTAAACTCAGTTTTATGGCTGTTCATATCGTAACAATCAGATTTAATGATTAGCCAGCTGAATCATTGCTGTTTATCTGTGTCTCTCAGTTCCGCAGAGCTAAACGAGTGACCGAGGATATCACCCGAGTATTATTCTTAAGTCAAAATAAAATCCAATTTGACTATTTTGCTTTGACTGCCCCTTTAACATATTATGCTGATCTTACCTGAGCGTATCATGCTTTTAATACAGTTTATTACAAAATATTTGGTTTAACAGTGACAGACAAGTCATGATTATTTTTATAGCACATTATCGTACACAAAAGTGATTCAATATCATTCAAAATTAATTAATGAGTCAAACTTTTGAAAACTGAGCGGAATCCAGTTTAACAAAAGAAGTTGAGAATAGCAATTAAAGAATGAAATGCATCAATCGTCAGATTATGTGAATCAAACCATTACTTTCAAAAGGATTTTCTACTTAATGATCCAACAAACGGAAATTAAGACAAACTAATATTCCCCATCAGTTTCTTTCTACAGCAGGGGGACACAACTGTCCAGCAGAGTCATTTACCTGCTTAAACACACCTTTCTCATCTTATCTGACTTGGTTTAGTAGGTGTTTAGTAGGAATAGGGGAACTACCAAACTATGGCGTGCCATTGAACTGTACAAAGAAACTTTTGTGGTGAAATTGAAGAGACTTGGTCCTTTTAAGAGACACATGGTGACATCACCACCCTGAACCAGACAAGATTTTCTCACCTCTCCAGCAGCAGATGTGTCCTCAAAGAGGGATAAAATAGAAGGTTCCAGGCCACTGTCAAGACTGTCTGAAGTGCTGTCAACATCAAGCCCAAATCCAGTTGTATGGCTTCTTTCAAATACTTCCTGCGGAAGACAATTCTTACCATTATTAATATAACCCCACACTTAAAAACATAACTACATACAGATGCATCATAAATAAAATGTGAATATAAAATGCAATATGAGGCAGCAAATGATAAAATCAAAAGGGTTTATTTTCTGTAGTAAATGGGCTTAGATTGGCTTTCTGAAGTTCAGTCTATGACAGATTGTAGGTATCTATATTATATACTCAACACCCTATGAGAACAAATATACATACGTCCAGACATACACAAGTGCAAAATGTATGATGAATGATGAAACATAAATTTCCACAAAATAGAAGGAACAGGACTATTTCAAGACTATACAAATTCTACACTATGCAGTGAGGTATGACCGTCATTATCATGCTTAACCTTAAATGCTTTCAATATTAAAATGCATAACATGCAATTAAAGGCTATAGTTGTAGAGAAGGGCTGCACTGACCACCACACACCAACATGTCTGAATTTAAACCCCCACCCCTTCAAACACACAACCACCCCTTCAACAGGTTGCATTCAGAAAACAATGCAGGTATTGTTCAGACTAATGGGGGGGGGGGAGACAGCCTCCACTTTCCAAAGCAGACAGACTGGAGCTTTTGCCTATGTTGGTTTTAACTAGGGATGCACTGAATATCTGGCCACCGAAAATGTTTAACCAAACATGCGTTTTTTTTATGCAACGTAAACAGTGATAATGCAATCAACAACCGCAACCTGCACGCGCCAGATTGGATTAGAGTCAACGTGTCTGTCGTGTGGGCGCATTGACTGTCCCACACAGAGTCCTGACCTCAACCCCATCCACCTTTAGGATGACCTGGAACGCAGACTGCAGGCCAGGCCTTCTCATTAAACATCAGTGCCCCATAAATGCTCTACAAAATGAACGGGCTCAAATTTTTCCACAGAAACTCCAAACTCTTGTAGCTGTATAGCTGCAAAGGGGGACCAACTTCATTTTACAGTCTATGTATTTAAATACAATTACATTTAAGTCCTTGTTGGTGTCCTGGTCCCAGTGCTTTTATCCATACAGAGTATGCTCAAGTTTTCTTTACCTAATTTGTCTCCAATACAATTAGGAAAAGTAGTTTTTTGCGAAAGGTCGTGGTTCGAAGCCAAGGACTGCTAGTGACACCACTGAGGTACTTTTGAGCAAGGTTCTGTCCCCACACACTGCTCTCCGGGCGCCCCCTGTTGGTGGTAGCCCACTGCTTCATTTGGTGAATGGGTTAAACGCAGGGAAAGAATTTCACATTAAGCAGTAAACTCACTGATAACAAAACTATGTTATGCTATTGAGAGGATTGTGTAACCTTACTGTAATAAAAATTAGCTAATTTACTAAACAATATCTAAAATGGCAACCTACTCATCGAAGTTAGGGCAGGGAAAAAGGGGGAAATGTTTGCTACATGCCCACTTCCCATTAGATGGAGGATGATGACTAATCTCTCCTGACTGGTAAAGCAGGAGTCACGTTTCGTGCCATAAATTAGCGTTAGCTGTTGCTCAGGAAGCCCCCCCTCCTCCCCGCCTGCCCCCAGTGTATCCCCACCTTCATATCTCACTTCACTCTTCAAACGACCAGATCTGTCTATAATCTCCCTCCTCCGATGATTTAATTTAGCTTTTCCCGATCTGATCTCCCCCGGACCCAACAGAGCATCCACGTGGCCCGCACGCGTGGACACGTTTTTAGCTCCACGCGGCCTTTACCGGTCCCAGTCGCGACCGAGAACGACCACGTTCAGCCGCACATTCAACAACATGAAATAAAAACCAAACCTGAGCGCCTCTGGTCCCTTCCAGGGCTGTAAATCCAGTAAAACCGGCGTTTAAACCCTCCCGAGAGTCGCCACGCGGCGCGGCCATCTTGAAACTCACCAGAAGAGCACGAGGGGGAGCCGGCGGGAGGAGAAGGCGCGAGGACGCATGCCAACACATACACGAGGCTCCTACCTAGGGCGCTTGGTCGAAGGTGAAGTATGCTACAAGGGAGTGTGTTAGCCGGACTTATATACACATACACTTTGTAACCCCCCAGAATGTGTTGCTTAACTGGGAGGTACACACAGGTATTATATATATAAATACATACACTTACAAATACTTACACACTTTTCCTGGTGCACTGTGGCTGCTCACTGCTTCACTTGGTGAATGGGATAAATGCAGAGAAAGAATTTCACACTGTTGTGTGTGCTGTGCTGTGTTCATGTGTGACTATAAGGGCCACTTTACCCTAAAGTGAAAACTCCTACTCTAGGTAAAATACACCAAGTCAGAGTTACTCACAACAACGTTTGTCCAAGACGTTCAGTGCCTCTAAAAGTTCCCGTCCATAAAGCTATTACCAGAAATTGGTGATAAATGTTTTCCCAACATTGTTTTCGTTTTGAAAATCCAATTGGGAGAGTAAATAAGATGGCTATATGTGTTGAGGACACAAACCCTGACCCAATTCTGCACCACTGTAAAGAATTCAAAATCTTTTGTAATTACAACACGCGGGATTATGTTCACATTTCTGAGTGAAATATACAGAAATGTTTTAAAGTCACTGGAATTCCCCTTTATGGCCTGAGGAACAAACAACAGCATTGTGTTTAGAATCTAAAGAATGGGCAGAAAAACTAATGGGATATGAGCCAGAATTAATGAAAACACAGATTCTCACCTTTTGCTTCAGCAAGAATTCTGGATGCTAAGAATTAGCTGAAGTGCTTAGCTAAAGCAGAATTCTAGAATGTTTAAATGGGAATGCTTAAATGCTTAAAGGAATTCTGGAATTACTGTGTAGAATTTGCAAATGCTTTCTTGAAGTGAAACATTCTGGAATGTTTAGTTAGTGTGAAGAATCCTGGAGTGCATATAGCCAGTGTAGTCCAAGCACAGAATGCTTGACAGGTGGCTAAGGGCCTTAGTTAGAACACGATAGAGCGTATTGGAACACAGACGTAGTTTTGAGCTTTCCCGGGAAACGATCAGGTGGACAGTGGAACACACTGTACTCTGCTGTAAAATTTATATAGTTCACATTTCAGACATCCCACAGATATTACACAAGGCTTAATATTCAGTATGTTACTTATATTTAGCCATATTTGCCTGCTGTAAGATGTTGTACATGGAATGCGGCATATTAGCAACTGCAAAGGTATGTAGTGACATCTAGTGGTATTGAACAAGTTGAAGAATACACGACACACGAGTTTTAACTCCATGCAATGCAATATGTTTAAGTAGCCTTGTTGATAGCTTGGGGTTCAGCAGCCTGTGTTTGAATGCAATGCCAATGACTTTGCATTCAAACACAGAAACTTTAATATGACATGTGGTCCACTGAAGGCTTTCCATAAGATTTTGGAGTTTCTGTGGGAATTTGTGTCCATTCATTCTGTAGAGCATTTATGAGATCAGACACTGATGTTAAACGAGAAGGTCTGGGTCACAATCTCCGCTCCAGTTCATCCCAAAGGTGTTGGATGGGGTTCTTCCACACCAAACTCATCCAGGCATGTTTCATGGATCTTGCTTTGTGCACAAGAGCACAGTCATGCTGGAATAGAAAAGGTTCTTCCCCAAACTATGTCCACAAAATTGGAAGTGTGGTCTTGTCCAAACTGTCTAGATCTGCTGAAACATTAAGGTTGAACTTCACTGGAAGTAAGGAGCCTAGCCCAAAGTCTGAAAAACAGGTGTGTCCCAATACTTTTGACTACATATATGTACACACCCACTACAGGTGAAATTTTGGGCCCATAGTCTAATTAAAAAAAAGTAAGCTGCTTTTTAAAAAGTGTCTTAAAATTCATTTGATAATGTATTGAGCGAGTGTGTGTGTGTGTGTGTGTGTGTGTGTGTGTGTGTGTGTGTGTGTGTAAGAAGAATCCTGGTGTGCATATAGCCTTCTACTAGTACAGTCCCGATCAAAAGTTTAAGACCACTTGAAAAATGGCAAAAATTCATATTTTGCTTGGTTGGATCTTAACATGGTTCCAAGTAGAGCTTCAACATCCAACAAGAAGAAATGGGAGTGAGACAAAACATTTTTTGAGCAGGCAATTTATTGAAAACAACGCTTAAACTGGAACAGGCTGTTTTACCACTGATCAAAAGTTTAGGACCACACCTCCAAAAAAACCCATAAACCCCCCAAAACAGAAATCAATGTACCAAACATGAACTCAGTAATGAGTAGCTCCACCGTTATTGTTGATCACTTCAAAAATTTAGTTGTGGCATGCTTGATACAAGCGTTTCCATGAGGTGAGTGGGAACATTTCTCCATGTGGTGAAGACGGCCGCGCGAAAGACATCTCATGTCTGGAACTGTTGTCCATTTTTGTAAACTTCCCTTGCCATCCATCCCCAAAAGTACTCAACTGGGGAACATGCAGGATGGTCCAAAAGAGTGATGTTATTCTCCTGGAAGAAGTCCCTTGTTCTGCGGGGATTGTGTACTGGAGCGTTGTCTTGTTGAAAAACCCTGTCGCTACCACACAGACGAGGGCCCTCAGTCATGAGGGATGCTCTCTGCAACATCTGGACATATTCAGCGGCCGATTGACGCCCCTGCGCCTCCTGAAGTTCCATTGTTCCACTGAAGGAAAAAGCACCCCAGACCATTAAGGTGCCCCTCCACTGTGGCGTGTAGAAAACATCTCAGGTGGGATCTGCTTGTCATGCCAATAACGTTGGAAAACATCAGCACCATCAAGGTTACACTTTTTCTCATCAGAGAATAAAACTTTCTTCCAGCTTTCAGTGTCCCATGTTTG
>JBBPDE010204878.1:0-15500 GCA_037974605.1 Nannopetersius ansorgii
CAGCTTTTATGGTCTTAGATCACTTAAAAATAGCCGACTGGTGTATACATCAGTAGTGGCCTTAAATTCACATATACACCTATACACCGCCCCGCCACACAAGCAAAATTCAGGAAATGGGCCCTTTAAAGTAAGATGATTTAGTATCAAGATAATAGATGTTTTTAAATTATGTATTTAAATAAAAGAAGACAATTTTTCAATTTGATAGCTACGTGGCAAAAACTGTTAATTGTTAGCTGCATTTGCCTCATAGCTCCAGTGTGAAAGAAGGGCTTTTTATTGTTTGAAGGTCAGCATTAACCAAAAGTTCAACAAAGTAGATTGGATCCTCTTATTCCTTTGAATTTCTTGGTTTTTGTTACAGCTCATTTAAGACTGATATATGTAAATGAGCTCTGACACAACTGGATGACCTGTTTTGATCTTGTTCCTTTTAACTTCAACTAAGCTGAGCAAGAGGAGATATGTAAATATGTTTAAAAAGTGAGGAAAATTTGGATAATATAGGAATGCGTCTATCACAGTGATTTAATACACAAACTCTGGTTAAAAGTGTTCTAGCCATTATATAACCACAGCATGTTTTTTTTGTTCCACTTGTTTGCTTGTTCCAATGAGCACCAGTTGCTAAGTAACAATAATACCCACTTTGCTTAACCTGCTGGAACTGCCTTTATTGTGCAGGAAATTGCCAATACAAAAGATCAAATTTAAAACCATGCTTAGGGATTCTTTGCTTTATTTGCAAACAAACTATATTGTAAAAATGTTGCATAATAGAACAGGACTGACAGAGATATAATCTATACCTGGCACCCTGACCCCATATTTTAAAGCATCACTTCACTTTATTTATCTGTAACCTAGCAACAGGAACTTTATTGTTAATCATTGCCCAGCAAACTAATCATATTGAAGCTGTGGGCAAATTGCAATTAAACACACTTGGAACAGTTCACATTACACCCCTCACTCCTTATATATAGTTGTTATATTTTTAGCACCATTATTTTGTCAGCGTTGTCTCATTTTAAATTAAGTTAAAATAATTTGAAATGTGAAAATCATATTTTGTCCACTGTTCGGGCTGACATTTCAGGCTCTCTTGTTTCGACCATAAACATATTTGGTCTTCAAAGCCCACGTATAAAAAAATATTTTGATCTTCAAAGCCCACGTAGAAAAGTTTGTTCCCTTGGCAGGCATCTTGGCAACTCATCCGAGCATTTATTCATTCAAGATCAGACCCCTGTCTCTTTGAGTGAGAAGAAACCAATAAACCCAAAAGCAGAAGCCACATTAAGGTTTTAAACATATGTTTGAAATTACTGATAAGGCTGATACTAATCAGGTTGTTCAAATTCATACATGCTTATCTCCTGAACAAAGATTTTTCTTGCACGTGCCTTTACCTGCAAGTCAGTCAGTTCTAGCTACTGATATGTAACAAGCATTCCCATTAATCTTTCAACCAACAGTTTCTTCTTTTATACTGTATCTTGCCATGAGCAGCAAAGTGAAAGTAATAATTGTCTTGCTGTCATTATCATATCTGGGCCATCCATATATGAGCTCTTAGGTTTATAAGAACATTTTGTTTTGCTGAAAAATAGTTCTTGAGAACTCTATGAATACTGATGCTTTAACTTGGTGGGTCTTTTCGAGCAGAGCCGACTTTATTACAAGTTCCCCCAGACCTGAATGTAGGTCAGGCCGGTTTGAATGTCGTACAGTAGTCTCTCTCTGGACCGGTCTCTATTAGACCCAGCTGTGGCTCTGGAAGGAGAATGGCTGCTGTGTGTGTAATGATGTTACATGGCTGATGCTTGACAGATGTGTTCTCCTTCTCTCCTTTTCTTTCTCTTACCCATCCTTCTGCACCTTGCCGGTGCCGGAACTTTCTCTGCCATTGGGGTGGGCTGCACTTGACTCATATATTAGAGCTGGGAGGGTTGTGACCTCTGTAGCACGCCCCATTTCCTGTTGCTGTAAAAGGGGTCTAGAGGGAGCAGTAGAGATCAAGCAGGCCACGGAGAATATCCGGAGCTGGACAGGCTGCAGCAATCCAACCCTATACATCAGCCTTACAGTGGTGGGGGGTGGGGTGGAGGTTACAGTAGCCTGCAGGGTATTGGGCAGAGTTGGGGCCTGAAGTTAAAGTGTTCCCCAGCTCCAGCACACACAATTCAAACCATCACATAACTGTCTAATCCTTCCAGAGTCTGCACAGTGAGATGCAATCTGTTATATCCTGAAGAAAACTGCAATATGTCGAAGGACTGCTCATGAACAAAATATGTTACAGCAAACCATCACTGTCTCTCAGTTTTCCACCTTTGACATTAAACAATGTGTGCTGATGAACCAATTTAAAGCACCATGATTTAGTGTAGAAAGCACCTAAAATGTTGACTTTTACAGACTGCTCCTTTATTACTGTATCTGAGTAATACAGTGAAGATAAACATTGTCTTGCAATCATTTTGCTACCTTTAATCCAGCAAATTAGCTAACTATAAATATAATGCTATCCAGCTAGCTTGTACAATAAGATTTATGCTATTGCTTGTCTAAGCCTTTGCAAAACTAGTAACTGAATAAATGTTTAGTGTAATTTAGCTTAATTACCTAGATTTACTCAGCCCCCAGCCCTCAGCTATTTACTCCCAGTTCCATATACCATTAGATATCTTTGAAAATTGCCATACAAAAATAAACTAATTTTCTTGCGATCAATGTCCATGTAATACTGGTCATTAAAACCTAAGAAGGGACTACAAAATCACACGTGTTGGAAAACATGTAAAATATCTAATTTAGTAGCTACTAAAGTGTAAAATATACAGTTGGCAGTTGTGGCTAGTAAATGGAAGGCAGGGGACAAAGTTTTATGTTAGACTGCTAATTATAACACAGTCAAAAACCCTTTCAATCCACCAAGTTTAAAGTGCGAAGTGTGCTTCTTTCATTTTTCTGTTCAGCTACGAGGCTAATGTAACTCATAATGGAAGCTTATGCACAACAGTTAGCATTGTCCAAACTGCGCGAATCTCCATAAACTTGCTTTAAACTTGCTTTATGGTCTGTATGATTTTTTGTTTAAGGTAAATGTATGATGCCTTAGTTTTTATAAAGTCACATTAATCTGCTGGTTAGCTACATTAGCCTTGTAGCTCCACTATAAAACTTGTAGAAGCAAAGTTTGGACAACAAACATCTTAGTTGATTGACTAAGTTTGGGTAACTATGATTCTGTAAAATTGAATTAGATTTTTGGCTTTAGTGTATAGCTGTTCATTACAGGGCAACCAAGAAAGTTGATCAAATTAGTTAAATTAGAGCATCAACTGGTCGTCTTGAAAAAACACAATTAATAAATTTTTTGCCCGAACTGTAGCCCTCTGTGGCCCGTCAGACTGTGATTTAGGATTATTTTAAACTCAGGAGTGCTGGAGGTGCAGGGCAGGGAGTTTGAGATATCAGAACTGCCCCTGGGGCATTATAAATCTGGGCAGTTTACTGGGGGAGAGAGGGACTGTGTCCAGGCCAGCTAATCCCAGCACTTCCTCTGTCCCTCCACACCTCCCTGTACTCCAGCATACACTGCCTAATGCATTTACTGTAACTAACAGCCGTTGTTTCCCGATTGTCACGCTCACATCTCTGACTGAAGGAATGTGTGTATGTGTGTGTGTGTGTGTGTGTGTGTGTGTGTGTGTGTGTGCGCACGCGTGTGTATGTGCATGCATGCACTTTCTGGTTAGGTTTGGGGTTAGAACATGTATATGTTCATATTAATATTTGTATTACATGTAGAGATTCCTACATATATGTAATAGACATGGGACAATATATTATTTTGCATTGATATCAGTCATACATTTAGAATGTGTATGTTTGTGTGTGTACCCACATTATTTTTATTTTATCATTATATTAACTACATTTGTTTTGTGGTAGGCTATTTTATGAATGTTGATCTCAATTCACAATCATTTCAATAAATAGTTTAATAAAACTGCTATTAGAATTTTCATCACTGTCTTAGTTTTGTGACTAGTATAACCTTCAGTTATTATTGCTGCTGCTGATTTCCTTGCTTTACTGTTTCAGCTATATTTTAACACTGTAAACTGTTTTCTCAAATGACTATATATTATGGCATTTTCCTGAATCCTGGGAGGTGATAGAGTTCTTTACAGTATACTGTATAATTTATTTTTATATTAATACATTAGAAGTAACTAGAAGTCTTTTCAATCTCTACAAAGCTAAAAGGAAAGGACTGAGGGTGCTGGTTTTGTGGTTTGCATTTCAGTTAATATTAAAAAAACACATTTAGTGACTGCCAGTGTTACAGTATGGTGCATCTACCCCCTTTAATATGATGGCCACGATGTGCTTAATAATGCAAATGCAATATTTTATGGTAAGAAATGTAAAATATATGCACAGTTTTAAGCGTTAATAGAAAAGTGAGATATTACCTGCCTGTGCTGTGAAGTAGTCTAAGCCATGTGTGATGGTCTATAAAGGAGATGGAACCAGTGATACTATAGCTAGAGTACCTGTATAGTTCAGAATGGCTGACACACTAGCGGTAGCAGTCCCTGATATACAATCCTATGCAAAAGTTTGGCCACCCCTTGATAAATAACAGATTTTGGTGATTTTGTATTTGAAACAATGTAAACACAGTCTCTCTAGGAAATGTAAAAAATATTTATTTTCAACAAACATTGGTGCATAGTTACTTTTTATGCCATACATTGAACAGAAAATAAAAAAAAAAAACATCATTATGGCACTGCATAAAGGTTTGAGTTCCTAAGTCTGTGATTCTTATTACAAGGTTTCAGACCTTAATCAGTTCATTAGATCTGATGCACGGCAACAGCTGTCATTAGTGAATGTCAACTGGTGCTAGTTTCAAAGCTTTATTCTCTGACTCTTCAGACCTTGTGCACACAGTTGTGAACACTCAACAACCATGGGTTCATCTAAGCAGCTGTGTAAGACTCTGAAAATGAAAGTTATTGATGTCCACAATGCAGGAAAAGGCTAGAAGAAGATAGCAAAGCATTCTCAGCTTGCAGTTTCCACTGTGAGAAATGTAATTAGGAGATGGCAGTTCAGGGGAACTGTGGAGGTCAAGATGAGATGTGAAAGAAAACTTTAAGAGAGAACTGCTCATAGGCAGGTCAGAAAGATGGATCAAAAGCCCTATTTGATTATAAAACCCTGCAGGAACATTTAGCAGACTCAGGAATGGTGGTGCAACGTTCCACTGTGGAGCAATGATTGCACACACAAGACATTCATGAAAGGGTCAGCAGAAGAAAACCTTACCTGCATCCCCATCATAAAATCCAGCATCAGAAGTTGCAACAGAACATCTACGGAAGCCCGATGCGTTTTGGAAACAAGTGCTGTGGACTAATTAAAATAGAACTCTTTGGCCACAATCAGCAAAGGCATGTTTGGAGTACAAAAAGGAGCAGCTTCTCATGAAAAGAACACCTTGCCAACTATTAAACATGGGGGTGGATCTATCATGCTTTGGGGTTGTGTTGCAGCCAGTGGCACAGGAAACATTGCACGGGTGGAGGGAAGAATGGATTCCACTAAATACCAGCAAATTCTGTAAGCAAACATCACACCATCTGTAAAAAGCTGAAGCTAAAAAGAGGATGGGTTCTACAACTGGACAATGACCCTAAACATACCTCGAAATCCACTATGGACTACCTCAGGAGATGCAAGCTGAAGGTTTTGGAATGGCCATCACAGTCCCCTGATTTAAACATCATTGAAAATTTGTGAGAAGATTGTAAAAGATCTGTGCATGCAAGATGACCAAAAAATATTACAGAACTAGAGGTCTTTTGCAAGGAAGAATGGGAAAAAATCCCAAGTATGAGAACTGAAAGATGTTTAGCTATAAAAAGCGTTTGAGTGCCACAATAATGTTTTTATTTTTTATTTATTAAAATTTTTTTTTACATTCGCATAAGACTGTACATGCAACATGTTCACCTGTAATTTTGTCTTGTAAAGTACTGTCAAGTAGTGTCATATGAAATTGAATATGGTTTTACACTTGCTAAATCATGACCTGTATGTAAACTTAATCTACACAAAATGGCCTAAAGCATCTGCCCGTCGCATGTGTTTGATCCGCTTTCAAAACTTTGGGCATTAATATGGAGGGCATTACCATATTACCCCTCCCGTTTTGGCTATTACAGCCTTCACTCTTTTTTGTTAATTAGTGCTCATTCAGTCAAAATAGCATTTATAAGCTCCAGCTCTCATATTGGAGAAGAGGACCTGGCATGGAATATGCATTTCAAATCATTCTAGCTAATGCTCAGTTGGGGCCAGGGCTCTGTGCAGGCCACTGGAATTCTCCAATCTAAATTCAAATCATGTCTTTATGGATCTCACTTTGTGCACCGTGGCACAGTAATGCTGGGTCTTAAATAGGACATTTGAAAGTATATAATTGTATAAAATGACTTTGTGTTCTGTAGGATCAACACTAACCTTCACTGGAACTAAGGGATCCAGTCCAAACCCTGATAAACAGTCCCAGGTCATTATTCCTCTTGCACCAAACTTTATTGTTGGCACAATACATTCCAGCACATGATCTCCTGACATCTGCTGAACCCAGATTCATCCTTCAGTTCTGCCAGGTAGTGAAGGATGGTTTATCACTCCAGAGAACACAATTTTACTGAGCTAGAGTCCAGTAGCAACGTGTTCTCCATCAATCCAGCCAGTGTTTGGCATCGCTCATAGTGATCGTAGGCTGTGACTCACAGTTCTTGTGCTGTTGTTTCCAGAGGTTTAGAGTCCTGTAGTACACCAGAGAATAGGTGATTTTATGCACTACACCAATCAGTATTCTGCAACCCCTCTCTGTGAGTTTCTTTTGTCTACCACTTTGTTGCTATGTTTTCGCCGATCTTAAATGCTTACATTTGTAGTGATGACATATACGGAAACCAGGGCTGAACTCACAGGGCAGACATTTCACAAAGTGTCTTGTGGTCAAAGTGTCTTGCCATGCCAGTGTTTGGACACACCTTCTCAAAAGTATTTGGTCACACCACCTACTGCTCTAATGACAGTTTTGCACACTCTTGACATTTTTTCAATCAGATTCATGCGGAATCGACCTGGAAGGCTATTTAATTACAGGTGTTCTTCATCAAGAGTTCATTAGTGGAATTTCTTAATTTATTTGGGATCATCAGTTGTGATGGTAGTGTTGGCACACAGTTAGTGATACTATTCCACTACGGTTCTTCTCCACATTATGGCAAGAACCAATTAACTAAGTAAAAAAAAACCAACAGTCCATCATTACCATATTATAAAACACATTCTGGTTTGTTTAATTTTTTTGCTTATTACATACTTCCATGTGTTCCTTCATCGTTTTGTTTGTTTTCAATATTAGTCTACATTGCAGAAATAATAACAACAAAGAGCAACCATTCTCTCTCTTTCTCTGTCCATATATACACACACACACACACACACACACACACACACACACACTCATATATATATAAAGAGAGAGAGAGAGAGAGAGAGAGAGAGAGAGAGAGAGAGAGAGAGAGAGAGAGAGAGAGAGAGAGAGAGAGAGAAATTGTTGTTTTTGAAAGTTCAAATCCTTCAAACTCTTAGTGAGGCTAATCCTCCTTTTAGTTCAAGTCTGGGCTGAATACATAGAGAATGAGTCAATGCTGGCCCCAGCAAGTGTGACTAACTCAGAGAGGGACAATATAACTCTCTCTCTCTCTCTTTATCTCTCCAGTGATGGATGAAGCGACTGAGGGCATTTCATGTGGAACAAACCGATCGAGATGAATCAATCATTAGCTCTCATTTTTTTCTTCCACACAAAGCTTTTGGAAAAGAACTGCAGCTGCAAAGAACGTCTAGAAGGGCAGGGTAAAAAAAATAACATCCGTTTCACTTATTTGTTCTTTTTAAAGCAATATTTGTTTGAAATATAAAATGTGCAGTCTCATCCTTACTTCAGCCTGGACATGTTTGAGATCTAAAGCTTGCTTCTTCAGTTTTTCCCTGAAACCATAACGCTAATGTAGCAGTATATACCTGCTAACTAACTAAAAATGTAGCAATTTCTACAGATTACAAAACAGTTCTACACTGTTTGAGAACTGTATGGGATGACTTGAATATGAACTTGCATGAGATTAACTGGTAGGGCATGACCTCTGGGGTATAACCACATTTGCAAGTCTATTACTTGACATAGTTTGAGGGAAGTGTGTGATGATTGCATGCTGCATGATACTATAAACCCGTATTGGCCATCTTGTTGGCTTGTACTCCAGTAGTTGCATGGGCCTCATAGCTGCCAATACCAAAAAAACAAACCTCAGACCCCAAACATGTCTCAGCTGCTCAGTTGCATTTAAAGTCAAAGAGGAGAAATCAGTGTATTGTCTGGACTTTCAAACTCTTGAACGGTGTCCAAGCACATTAGCTTTTAGCTCCAGGTAGCTGCTTTTCCTCATTGATTTATTGATTGCTTTAATAAATGGTCTATTTTGTGAGATACAAGTCAACCTTGTAAATAATTAAAGTGAAAGTGACAATTTGTCATACGTGAACACACCACAGCACACAGTGTGAACAGCACAAAATACTTCCTCTGCATTTAACCCATTCACCAACTGAAGCAGGGGACAGCTACAAACACGGCGCCCGGGGAGCAGTGTGTGGGACGGCACCTTGCTCAGGGTACCTCAGTGGTGCCTAGCGGTCTTAGGAACCGAACCCGGACTTTCTGGTCGCAGGGTGAATGCCCTAACCACTAGGCTACCAGCTGCCCGGATTTGTAATTAGCAGTTAGCATATTGAGTAGGTTCCTTGTTTGTTTCTGTTATGTTGCTTTTATTTTTCATTTAAACTTCATTTCACAAGAATTACAGGAAAAAAGTTTTGGTCTCATAGAGGCTAAAATCACTGGATCTGATAACTTTCTTTGAAATGCCTAAATAAATTTTGAGCAACATGCTATACACGCCAGTTCAGTCATGTATGCAGAACTGCATAATGTGCATCAAACGGGAATTCTATGAATGACCTTACTGTAGAGTAAGTAGGGAGCCATTTTAAATCCGAAGTGCATCCAGATTAATTATTATTACCAGCTTAGTTATAGAAGAAGGAAAAAGACAGTGTGGGATTTGTTTCAGTATCGGCAGATAATTGAAGATGCGGTATCAGTACAGGATATGAAAAAGTGGTGTCGGGCCAACACTATTCAAGTGTACAAGAGTGCTATCGGGGATCTGTATTGTTGAGTATTGTATAGTAGTGTACAGGAGTGTCTACATTATCTGTAGTGTAATATATTTAATGGTGGAATAACAAAGGAATCAAACAAAGTACAGAGATACAAACTGAAACAGGAGCGCAGCAAACAAACAAAGAACAAGCTTAGTCTAACTGGACAAGTTAAGAAGCCTATGAGAGTCCAAGTATACATGTGAGGAGACAACAGGATCAGACACATCCAGATCAGACTGTCAAAGTTAAATAGCAGGGATCACAGGTGTACAGAAATCAAGGAGCAAAATAATAAAACAGCTCACTAGTCCAGAGACCTGGGACAGGAGTGCAGGCATGACTGTTTATTGAGGTAATTTATGGTCTAACATCTCATATTCTATTGTATTTGACTGTATTATATATCGATAATATCTTCTAGAGTATAGTAGAAAACAAAACTGTTTTTTAAAAAACAAAAAATAGAATGTAGACCCAATATAGAAAAAGCAGTCTAGCCGTCACATAAATGACTGCAAAATTGCTGCAATCAAGTGTTTGCTGTGAAGAGGGAATTAAACTCTGAAGTTGTTTAGTGAAATGGCCAGAATTTCCCACTGGTGTGAACGGGATACGTGTCTCTGTTAACAGTCCCAGGACTACGTTCACATGTCTGCTCTCGCTTCAAGTTACTGAGGAGCAACTTGTATTTCTTTTCTCACCTGATAATACACCTTCAGAAAAAAACCCCAAAAATCACTCATTACATTTACCAGCATTTTTGAGTAATTGGTCCTTCAGTAAAAGAATAGGACAGCAGGCTATGGGTGTTGGGTTATGGGCAGAACAACACAGTTTTTTTCGTCCGTCATAGTCATCTCTGCTGCCGTCATCACTTAAAGTCCCTATTATCCGGTCGTCAAGGGTCCTGTGGACAGAAAATGACCAGTGATGAATGAGGTTGAAGGCTGATAAACTGTGCAGCAACAGATGGACTACAGACTGTAATCGTACACCTGTATAGTGGCGCTATAAGGGCGGTGGTCCTAAAGTGATGCTTTAGTGCCGCAGTAAGATTTTGTCCATATTGTGCTACTACAGTGTGTGCACTTGTGCATGTTTGTTGTTGGGGATAATGACAGGCTGCTACTTGGCCAGGAATCCTCATTATCACACCACAAACCAAAAACAAACAGCAGTGTGTCGCCTCACTGAGCTCCATTTCCTATTCAATAGAGCTAACATCTGCCACAGCTACTGTTAACACACACACACTCACAGATCTATTCTCACACCTGAGCTAGTTTGCTGGTCTTATACACATACTTATCCCCCTTGGTTATATATATATAAATAAATAAATATATAGTGCTTAGAAGTATGGGATACATTCTATTATGTTAGAGTAATGTAGGCGTATGCCATATTATATGTCTAAGCACATTATATGTCTAAGCACATCTATAGAAAAGTATATACATGTAATATGGAACAATCTAAATGTAACAAGCATTTAAACCTAATGCTAAACCTTCCCATAAATGTAACCTCAGTAACGAAAAAAAAAAAGTTAAAAAAAAGAAAACAAACATAATCTGGCTGAAGCTTGTTACCGCCCCCCCCCCCTTTCTCAGTCTCTGTCTTTCTGTATCTCGCTCTCTCATTCTCTCTCTCTCTCTCACTGTCTCTCTCTCTCTCTCTCTCTCTCTCTCTCTCTCTCTCACACACACACACACACACACACTTGCACCTCCTTTCACACCTGAACCATCGTGCTGCTCTCATGCACACACCTCTGCTACTAACACACTCACACACACAGACACCTTCCCTTTGAGCCTGTGCTGATTAGTGCCCTCTGCTTATTGAGATAAACAAAAACAACACTCACACATTTTCACATGCGCAAGGACAAAAGGCGCAGGCACGGCGTGAAGTCAACACTGCAGAGACTTTCGAAGCTAAAGCGGTCCAAATAAAACCATTAAGAAATAAACCACAGAAAAAGTAGGAAGCTGTAAACTGCACTGTTATAAAACTGCATACACTCTTACAAATGAGAAGAATACAAAGACAATTATTACATAAACACATAGGAGATATTTTAAACCAACAACTGTAAAAAGCTAACAAACATAAAGACCTGGATAAAGTATTCTGAACATAGTAAATATATTTTATTAAATAGCTGGTTGCCCTGTCCCAGATAAATACTAATAGGTACAAATCATCAGTATTAAACTTAACCAGCATCCTAAAACTGAAGTAACGAGATACTTAATATTTTAGCACTTTATATTGCATTATATATGGTCTTGAATTATATGTTCTGAGACAATGATGAGAAAATCATGTCCTACCGTATATTTTCACTGACCACTAAGAAACAACAGTGGTCTCTGTTCTAGATGCTACTGGAAATACCTATTTTGGTGGAAGCTATCATTTTCAACACTAAAAACAATGTTTTTGGTGCTTTACTGCTTTTTTCCACATTATAGAACTGTTGTGTATATGCAATCGAACACTAGAGGATCTCATAATTTAATATATAGAAAATATACTGGGGAATTGGGGAAATCATCATCATATATTAAAAAACCAAGAGCGTAATATTTCTGCACATGCTAATACACATTAATTGCACATTGATTTGTTTTGGGTTTTTTCCCCTAAATGCCCAAATGTTCAGAAATGGTCCTGACTATGTGTATCCTCCCTACACACCTCCAGTGCCAGAGTGATTAGAGACCAAGCTTAAAAAGGAGGGTGTGAAATGAGGAAAGGAGAAGAAGACACAGAAGGAGGGAGGAAGACAGGAAGAAAGCTGGACCACATCTCACAGTGGCTTGGAAAGAGTAAGAGAGATGAGGGGTCATAAAGAGATGTGTGAAAGAATATAAAGAGAGAGGGAGAACAGGTTTACTGAAAGAAAAAAAACCTCTGAAATGAAAGTGTGTAAAGTGCTGTCTATGCTTTTTCCAAAGTAGATCATACATAAATGCCATTTGAAAGAATAATGACTATAAAGGGTCCAGAGAGTGGAAGTATAGGATAGGGGTTTCTAGTAAACAACTCACCATCACCCTCCAGTTTTAAAAATGACTTCTAACACACTTGAACCAGGTGTTCTGTGTTCTTAATGGTTAGATGTTGTGCGTAAAGATATATCAAAAATGTAGAACATCAGGGGGGCCCTGAGGTCTGAGAACTACCAGTCTCAGTAACCTAGTTAACGCTGACCATCCCTATAGCAAAGTGTAACAACAGCTACATTTCAACAACAAGCATTTAGCCTGTTTATTTTTATAAGATATTTATTCAGCCGACGTTGTCAAAATGCGTTATTTAAGACAAAGGTGAACACGTGCAAATACGTCAACATTTGTGACGCCCCTGTTGGAGCTCTGGCCCCCTCTAGAGGTGCTGTAGGAAAATCTTTTATTACATGAAATCTCTGGGAGATACAGTTCATAAACAGTTAAACTGCTGTATGAACTTAATTCAGTCACATTTCAATTCAGTCAAACCAGGGCAGTCAGAATATGCAGATTTGCTCTCCTCCCCATACATTTCAGCTGCTGATGGAGCAAAACTGAATAATTTAAGTACAAATAATTCTTTCACTGCAACAGAATGTGAGATCAATACAGCAATATGAAGAGAAAAAGAAACAGAAATTACAGCCCCTTAGGTTGAATCGTAGTCCAGTAGACTGCTTTCTCTTTAGAACTGCTTTCTTGCTGTTTGACATGCACTCACTGTGTTCTTACTGCACACCGACCCTGCTGGAGTTTGTCAGATGTGTTAGAGCAGGAAAACCCAAAAAGTGAAGAGTGAATGGTCATTTTTTAAAGTATACTACATACTACAACTATTTTATTTAAAAAAGTAGATTTAGTGTCATGTGACATTTAACACATAACCTTTAACAAATCAACACATACCAAAAAGGGGATTTTTTTAATGGAGCATAATTAAAGGATTAACATGTTACCAAAGTTCTTCTGAGTGCTTCAATGTGAAATTCTGTATTCTATAAAAACTAATAATTGTTCACAGCTGTGATTATAGGAACCAGACATCCTGAATGTTTGATGCCTCTGAAGCTCCTTTACAGAACGTTATATATTATATACTTTTTTATCAAAAGTATTTATGAATTGTATAAATTATGGATTAAACATAACCAACATTGTATATAATGTGTATGTATATTGTTGACCAACATTACATATACTATTTACATTACATATACAAGCCATCAGAGACAAGAAAAAACTCCCTGAAGCTGGAGGAAGAAACCTTGGGAGGAACTAAAACTCAAAAGGCGAACCCATCCTCCTCTGGTCGACCTGGAGTGTAAAATATATGGGTCTATGGGTAAATCTAATAGAAGGCCTTTGTGTGCAGATTTATTCACTGCTGAACAGAGCAGGTACAGCAGTGGTAGTGTTTGCTGGAGCCTGAGCGAGGAATGGTTTGAGAGTCTCCAGTTCACAGCAACAGGAACAAGAATCTACACCAGAGCTTTGAGCAGCAGTCGCCCTTGGATGGGGGAGGAGCACACATGGGAATGTCCAACAAATCCGAACCAGTGTGGGACACTTTGGAAAGGGACAACATTGATGGCCAGTACAGAATGGGGTGGTGACCTGTGGTCATTCGGGCCAGACAGATATGCAGGGATTCCCCATGGAGAAGATAGGGGACAGGAGATAAATAGAAAACAAAGTTAATTCTGTTTACAAAGTACAAATTATAACTGTAAAAAGTGCATGTTGAGACTCTGCCAAGCTAGAAAGGGCAGAGCCGTGGGGTATGTGACACATGAGAGCACCCTGAGACACTGGCGCACCTTCACTCCACTGAGTGAACAAGAAGAGTGGTGGGATGGTGAGATTCAATTTTCTGTGTCCACCACCTCTCAGCCCTACGCCCTTCATCTGACAGAAAAAAATCTGTTACAGAAGATTTGACTACATGTGTTGGTTTTCAGCCTGGGCTTAAAAACTGAGACTGTGTCTAGAATGTTATTTGGAAGGGCCTTCAAGAGCTGATGGGCCCCTTCATAATTCTAGTTTCATGTAAGAAGCCCAGTACGTTTGAGGTCTAAGTGGTGGTTTACAGCTAGAGAGAAATAGAAAAGGTATTTGGTTGCGAGCCAGTTAAAGGCTTTACAGCCAATAGTAGAATTTCATAATCAATATGAAATTTGTTCAAAAGTTAATGAAGTCCTGCTTTCTTGACAAGTTGAAGCTACCTTAGATTCATGTTGGAGCAGCCTGAGAGCATGACATTACAGATCATGAGTATGGAGGTAATAAAGACATGGACTAATTTTCAGCATCAAGCAAGAATTGTGGTGTTTTTTAGCTTAGCAATATTTTGTAGGTGAACAAAATATATTTTAATACTAGTGCTATGATAGATAGATGGTGAATGATAGATCCCGATCAATCATTGCAAAGAAATGTTTTACAGTTGACACCGGAAAAGCTGAGGAACCAGCAAGATCAAGCATTAGACCTGACTCTTGGTTTCTAGCAGCTCTATCTGCTAAATCGTCTTTGAGCAAGAGGTTTCATGAAATCCAGTCTTTTATATCTTTCATGCAGTCCTAAATCTTACTGAATCTATGTTTATCATCTGGGTGGGCAAAGTTGTGCGTCATCTGAATAGTGGAAGCTTTTTGGTTAATCGAACCGAACAAAGTGAAGTGAAAATAACCATTCATGAACACACCACAGCACACCGAGTGAACCATGTGAAAGTTTTCTCTGCATTCAACCTCTTCACCAACTGAAGCAACGGGCATCCAGGAACACCTGCGGGGTGGTACCTCAGAGGTGCCACTGGCAGTTTTGGCATTTGAACTCTCAACCTTCTAATCGCAGGGTGAACATCCTAATCACTAGGCCACTAGCTGCCCCAATAACAGCATGTACCCGGTAAATAAAAGAGATTGTAATACAAACCCTGGAGGAACTCCATATTTTAACTTGGTGTGTGCTGATGATTCCCCACTGTAATGCAATGTAATGTAATTAACAAAATATATGTGCACTTCATACATAATTATAAGATATAATATATAATATATGCACATTTTATAAGTAAATATATTTTATGATTGCATATAAAATGTAATTTTTTTCAACAATACATATAAAATTAATATA
>JBBPDE010204932.1:0-15494 GCA_037974605.1 Nannopetersius ansorgii
GAGGGAGAGAGAGAAAGAGAAAGAGAAAGAGAGAGAGTATGCACGGGGAGCCTAAAATGAGGAAAAAAAAAACATATTGGCACGAAAAAAGGCAAAAAAAAAAAAAGCGGAGCATATTTGCAGGTTCCGCGTTGTTTTGAATATTTCCACGTAAAACGATTTTTTTTGAGTTTCGTTCTCAAAAAAAAAAAAACGCGTGTGATCCACGAGTCCTCTATATCCATATTGCACAGAACAGTAGTGATATTGCACATAATACTATTTCACATAAAAATATATTGCATGTAATGATAATGAATTAGCACGCAATGAGAAAGTGATTTAAAACAAATACATAACATTGGAAAAACAACAAGTTACTGTAAAGAATATCCTATATTCTGTATAACCCCAAAACTCACCATCTCATCTCCAATATAGCATGTATATCAAATTCTAGCCAGTGAACCCAGCCAGTGAAAAAATGGATCATGATCTTGCGAGATCTTTGGAGGCTGAGTTCTGAACTAATTACACCTAATATATTATTTGAATGAGTTAATTCAGGCTCTTCTGTTAAGGCACCTAGTATGTCTTAAACCAATCAGTCACATGACATAGCATGCCATTGTTAACCATTAAAAAAATTCTATTTTGGCTTTAATTGTGTGTTTAAATGTAAGGCAGACATTCGACAGCTCTTCAGTAGACTGAATTGATTTTTCTACTCTGAACAGAAAGCAGTAATATATTCTCTTTCCATCAAGCCTGTGTTCCACATGGGGGCGCTGTGTAGCACAGCAAGCTAATCGTTTTATTTTAACTCAAATATTACATAGTAAAATACGCAAATAGTTCAGTGCAGTTGTTTTACTACACGCAGTCACCGATGCAAGCTCATTTTGCTTTCACAGCCAATTGCCTGAAGGATTTTACCGAGAAAATATGTAATAATATGTAATAATATACTATCCTGCACTTCCAGGCTGAGAAACATTGATTTTTAACAGTATGAGTAAATATTGACTGTTCTGACTGTTCTATTGACTGTTCTTCTGAAAAAAAGATAACATTTTAACATATCTGAATTTCTGACCAGATGAAATTTTAAATGTAACTGACAGCCCCAGTGTCCACATCCTAAAGGTTTTGCATTAGACGTACATTTATAAAAGCGAACTAAAAAATAAAATTACTGCAAAAAGTACTTTTGCGCATTCAAAGGCAAACACAACTGTCACTCATTCCGTCTACCAACAAAAATCAAAAGAAATTTATATTGCATTATCCCTGGAGCCTGAGAATGGATAACATTTGAGGAGTTTTGTTTCTAAACGCTGGGTATCCTCTTCTGAAAAAAGGTTACATCATTTTGGATTCAACATTTTTCCCAAAACCAGACAAACATTTTCTGAAAGAAAGTACAAAAAAACAAGAAAACTTCATCTTAGTCATTTATACACATCCAATGGCTATTTATGTATCTAATGTTTACATCTGCAGGGTACAGTCCCAAGTATTTGGGCCCCTTTGACCCCTTGTTGTCTGCGGCCCCCCGAGGCCCCTGGGCACTGGCCCAGTAATTCATCTCTGAAACCCAACTGTGTCTTATGATCCATAAAGTAAATCAAATCTAATAAATAATACTTTGAGGGCAAAGAATATGTCTATGAACTACTGCTCTGAGCACAAGCACACACAAACACACACACAGACACACTTATCCCAGCTACTGTTTGTATGTGCTTCAGTTCAGCTCAGTGAGAATCAATGAACCAAAGTGAGCAGGAGAAAACGCCACAGACTGTTAATGTTCAGGCGCATGCATAGACATACACATACACACACACACACAAACAAACACAAACACACAAATGCCCACATGTACAAAAGTTCAAATGCCAGAATGCTTCTCATCTCCAGCCTACTGTCTCACGTCTACTCGATTTCAACTGCATGTGCGAACCAAAAGATTTTACAGTCTGACCTTCTCTCTCTCTCTCTCTCTCTCTATATATATATATATATATATATATATATGACTCTTTCTTTTTCTCTCTAGGAATCTCTCTCTCTCTCGCTGTCTATGACTGTCTCTGATTTTTATTTTGGATTTGTCAACAAACAACAAACTCTTTTAAATGAAATTCAGATGTCTGCACACTCTTTATCTGAATGCACATTAACTGTGCGTTTACCTCTCAAGTAACCTCTGTTCTATATCACACACTTTCATACAGCCTGTTTAACAGCAGAACCGCAGGAGCGCAGACCACCTCAGGACTGCGTCTCAGTCTTGCTTGCTGGCCTATGTGTAATTTTTAAAATCAGTACAGGTTCATTTAAGGTAGGTCTTTCGAATCAGAGAGGAGCTGAACTCTGTTACATTTCTGCTGAACTGATTCGCCTTTTTTAACTAAAATCCCGCGAGCTCAGTGGCTGTATGGCCTGCGGGACACTGGGAGTTTGCAGCACTGTTAGTCACACTCTCTGTGCTCAAGATGAGGAGCAATTAGTGTAAACTGTTCCAAATCTTTGCAGTTACAATGAACTCTCCTCACGGATTATTCAAGATTTAAGATTCTTTATGTGTCACAAGCACAGTTTTACAACATGTATTGAAATGTGCTCCTGAGACATCTGAGACTGTGTAATACAGTTACAAAAAAATAAAGGTAAAATTAAAAGCTAGTTAAAAAAAAGTTTACAAATGTAGAACAATATATTCAACTTAACAAGTGCAAACAGTGTAAACATACACACACATATATATATTAGAGGTGGTCATAGATTATTTTTTTATTCTAGATTAATCTTGGAATTAATCTAGATTAAAATGGCTCATTTGATATCTGAAGGTCTGAAGCCCTCCACCCAAAATGATCCCAATGCCTATTTTTATAGTGTAAACCATAAATATGCCTCCAAATGTTCTCCCAGATCACTTTGATTTAATTTTGAACTCAGTTTAATACATTGCCCTTAAAGAAAATGCAAATATAAACCTGAGGTTTAAATACAGAAAAGTCAGGAACGAGAGAGACAGAGAGAGTAAGAGATAGCGAGAGAGAGACAGAGAGAAAGAATAAGGGAGAGCGAGAGAGAGTGCAAAAGAGAAAGAGAGAGAGAGAGAGAGAGAGAGAGAGAGAGAATAGCCGCACGCAACGGAAAAGTCACGAACGAGAGAGAGAGAGTAAGAGAGAGCGAGAGAGAGAGGGGCACAGAGAGGGCGAGCAGGTTTAAAACGGGCGTGATCCGGAAAAGTCAGGAACGAGAGAGAGCCAGAGAGAGAAACAGAGAGAGAGAGAGAGACAGACAGATAGACAGACAGAGAGAAAGAGTAAATCCACGCTAAAATATCAATAAAAAAAAAATATATATATATATATATATACACACACAGTAAACCCCCAGTTTTACGCGATCTGGACTTGCGTTTTGAGAACGAAACTGATCATTTTACGCGGAAATACTCAAAACAACGCGGAACCTATATTCTCTGCTTTTTTTTGCTTTTTTCGTTCCAATAGGTTTTTTTTTAACTCATATTAAAACTCAGTTTTTCTGGCTCCCCCTGCATGGCCGTGGGGCTCTCTCTTACTCTCTCTCGCACGCTCGCTCTCTCTATAGCTGTCTCTCTCTTTAGGGTCTATACTACGCAAGCTGTGATGACTTTCACCTTGATATTTTAGCGCAGATTTACTCTTTTTCTCTGTCTGTCTATCTGTCTCTCTCTCTCTCTCGTTCATGACTTTTCCGGATTGCGCCCATTTTAAACCTGTCTCGCTCTCTCTGTTTCTCTCTCTGTCGCTCTCTCTCTCGCGCGCTCTCTCTGTCGCTCTCTCTCTCGTTCTCGTTCATGACTTTGTCTCTCTCTCTCACTCCCTCTGTCTTTCTCTCTCTCTCTCTCTCTCTTTCTCTGTCTCTCTTGCACGCTCTCTCTCTCGTTCATGACTTTTCCGGAGCGTGTCGATCGTCTCTCTCTCTGTCTCCGTATATCTCTCTCTCTCTCTTTCTCTTTCTCTTTTACTCTCTTTCTCACTCTCCCTTCCTCTTTCTCTCTGTCTCTCTCTCGCGCTCTCTCTTACTCTCTCTGTCTCTCTCTTGTTCCTGACTTTTCCGTATTTAAACCTCGGGTTTATATTTACATTTTCTTTAAGGGTAATGTATTAAACTGTATTAAAAATGAAATTAAAGTGATCTTGGAGGCATATTTATGGTTTACACTATAAAAATAGGCACTGGGATTATTTTGGGGAGGAGGGGCTTCAGACCTTCGGCAGAATTCAAATGAGCCATTTTAATTTAGATTAATCTAGATTACATTTTTTATCTAGATTAATCTAGATTAATTCCAAGATTACAATGACATTAATCTAGAGTTAAAATAATCTATGCCCACCCCAATATATATATATATATATCAAATTCATTAAATTCAGGTGTTCTAATCACTTCCACAGTCACAGGTGTATAACTTTACGCATGCAGACGCTTCTACAAACATTTCTGAAAGAATGGGTCGCTCTCAGGAACCGTGGGACCGTGATCCAGTCGTGAAATTTCCTCACTACTAAATATTCCACAGTCAACTGTCAGTGGTATTACAACAATGTAGAAGCGACTTGGAACGGCAGCAACGCAGCCACGAAGAGGTGCCACGTAAACTGATGGAACTTGGTCAGTGGATGCTGAGGCGCATAGTGTGCAGAGTAAATCGCTACAGACCTCCAAATCTCATGTGGCCTTCAAATTTACTCAACAGTGTAGAGGGCTTTACAGAATGGGTGTCCATGGCTGAGCACCTGCATCCAAGTCATACATCACCAAGTGCAATGAAAGGATCGTATGCAGTGGTCTAAATCACGCCGCCACTGGACTCTAGAGCAGTGGAGGCGCGCTCTCTGTAGTGACGAATCACGTTTCTCCATTTGGCAATCCGATGGACGAATCTGGGTTTGCCGGTTGCCAGGAGAACAGTACTGTCTGACTGCATTGTGCCAAGTGTGAAGTTTGGTGGAGGGGGACTTATGGTGTGGGGTTGACTGGGCTTGACCCCTTTCGTTCCAGTGAAAGGAACTCTGAATGCTTCAGCATACCAAGAGATTTTGGACAATTTCATGCTCCCAACAAGTGCACAAAGCAAGGTCCATAAAGAAATGGATGAGCAAGTTTGGTGAAACCTGTCAGGCCTTCTCGTCCAACATCAGTGTCTGACCTCACAACTGTGTTTCTAGAAAAATGGTCAAAATTTCCCATAAACACACTCCTAAAACACACTCCTTGTGGAGAGCTTTCCCAGAAGAGCTGAAGCTGTTATGACTGCAAAGGGTGGGGCAACATTACACCTCCACCACTGCTACAAGGCAGGATGAATCGCTTTAATGCTGTTTATTCCAAATTTTGACTCTGTCATACGAAAATCTTCTATTGCCCAATTCTGGTGAGGCTGAGTTCAAGTTTATTTATATAGCACATTATCATACACAGGAGGTCATTCAATGTGCTTTACAGAATGGAAAATAAAATAAAAATAAAATAATGAGAGGTATAAAAGAAGTAAAAGAATACATAAAAGAACATTAAAAGTGCATTAAAATAAAAAAAGTGAATTGGAGTCTCAGTTTCCTGAGTGTGGTCTTCTGCTGCTAAAGCCCATCGACCTTCTGTGTATGATAATGTGTTATAAATAAAGTTGAACTTGAACTTGAACTTGAACTCAGCCTCACCAGAATTGGGCAACAGAAGACCTTTGAATGGCAGAGTCAGAATTTGGAATAAACAACATTAAAGCGATCCATACTGCCTTGTACCAGTGGTGGAGGTGTAATGCTGTAAAGGTTGGCACAAGTTATTCATCATATATATAACCTACTGAAGCTCAAACTGAGAATCAGAGCGGTATAGAAAGGTGATTTGAGTGACTCTGAACGTGGTGTGGTTGTCTGCGTATTTCAGAAACTGCTGATCTTCTGGGGTTTTCCCCACACAATCATCTCTAGGGTTTACAGATAATGGCTCAAAAAGAAAAAAAAATTCCTGTAAGCGGCAGTTTTCTGGGCGAAAATGCCTTGCTGATGCCAGAGGTCACAAGAAAATGGCTGGACTGGTTTGAGTTGATAGGAAGAAACAGTAACTCATATAACTAGTCATTATAACCAAGGTCTGCAGAAGCGCATTTCTTAACGCATAGCATGTTGAACCCTGAAGCCGATGGGCTTCAGCAGAAGACGACCACACTCAGGAAACTGAGGCTCCAATTCACTTTTACTGCACTTTTAATGTTCTTGTATGTTTTATTGCACTTTTAAAGCTCTTTTATGTATTCTTTTACTTCTGAATGACTGTGTATGATAATGTGCTATATAAATAAACTTGAACTCAACCTCACCAGAATTGGGAAATTTTCACATTTTCACAGAGCATCATTTAAACACCTCAGGTTACCTGGGTGTTGTTGCTGACCGTATTCATCCCAAGTTGTCTGCAGTGTGCCCATCTTTTAATGGCTACTTTCAGCATTATAATTAATTCACAATTAATCTCTGCACTGAACAGTCCAAGACAGCACCCTTCGTCACAGAGATCTGCATCATGGATGTTTCCAGAACCTTGCTGAGTAAATGCTACAAACATTTGAGGTAGTTCTGAAAGGACCAAAATGGTACTGGCCAAGGTGTATCTAACAAAGTGGCTGGTGAGTGTGTGTTTGTGTGTGTGTGTGTGTGTGTGTGTGTGTGTGTGTGTGTATAAATGCAGGCATAATTTTAATTAGGTGACAGCAGAATGTATCATTTAAAGGACCATTAGAAGAAGGAGCACTGGCCATATATATATAACTCCGAAAAAAATAAAGCTAAGAGAGTAGTGAAACGTATTTTTAAATCAGCAACTCTGAGTGTGACAACCATTCAATGTCATTATCTGTTCAATTCCTACACAAACACTTCATTCGGATTTATGAGGTACTGATTAGTGATCACCTGAATCAAACCTTATTTCATGAGGAAAAGTATAAAAACACTGCTGTAATCGACACTTTCCTCTCACAATGAGACCAGTTGGATGGTAAAACACTACTAGAAGTTACTAGAAGATAATTATAGCCAGTTTGATTAAGAGTGAACAAGAGATTTGTTTTCTTTGAATTATTCAAGTTCTGTAAACACTACATGTTTTGTCATTTCCTTTAAAATGATGCTTTAAAGAAAAATATGTTTATTTGGAAATTAGGAGAAATATACATTCTCCTAATTACTGCAGTGATGTTGATGTAGACACACACACACACACACACACACACACACACACACACACACACACACACTTTTCCTGACTTAATGAAGCCAGTGTTCATTCTTCTAATGGTCTTTCTAATGACGCGTACTGCTGTCACCTAATGAAAATCATGACTATATTTAATTGGTCATTAGAACACTGTACCAATAAATTATATCACCTTCAAGCTACTGGCTCCTATTGGCTGTTCATTTCAAACTAGATACTTATAAAGCTAGTTGAGATTAGCTTGTTTTTGTAACCAAAGGTGACAAAAGCAGCTGTCAGTCTTTAATACATATTAAAGCCAGGCCTGCTCATGCTTTAATGCAAGAAAAATAAATAAATAAATAAATAAATAAATAAATAAGATGAATACGAGGTTGTGAAATACAGATATTGCCGTGAGAGCTATAGGCTTCAAATTTAAAATAAAGTGGGACCCAACATTATAGACATTAAAGGCTTTTATTTGTATGTTCTCCTGTCTCCAAGGTCTGCGTGCATACATTCGCCTTTACCTTTGCCTTCCCTCTCATTGGCTGTTGCCTGAATCACAGTGATCTCACACTGCAGGACTCGTTAGCATTTTGAGTGGAAAAGATTCCGACGTTTAAAGATGTCTAAAGACCTCTGATCATATCTGAGCTCGGCAGGAGTGCTGAAGACGGGCTCTCACACTAAACACAACTCCGACACATGTTTAAAGAGTATTTGCCAACAGAAAGACACCACTTCACTTCTCAGGGTCAGATGTTTTATTCATGTTATCCTTCTGAGGCAGACATACATCTAGCAGAATATTTTTGTATTTATTAGCACCCTTCTTCACTAAACTGGCTGGTGGTTGGTTATTGTAGTGGATATGCTTTTCAAGCAGGAGAATGCGGTTTGATTCTCACACTGAGTGACACCGCACTACATAGTAAGAGTCCTTAGGCAGGACTCCTAACACTACATTCGCTTTCATCTGTGATGCAAAAATCATAGATTGCTTTGGATGAAAACTTGTTGACAAATGATGTCAACTTAAACTTTCTCTTCTGTCTCAAGCTCATCTGCAGGATTAATAATCTGAATGTTCATTTAAGACTAATCCCGACAAAGTGGACACATGTTTATGATATATATGACTACTGTTAATTTCTGTTAATACATTATTGCTACGACTCTGATTGTAGCCCCATCATTCAAGAACGACATTTAAATGCCAAGTTTCATCTTGAAAAAATTTATTTTCCGCTATTGCTATAGTGAATTTCTCAGGGAAGTTCCTCAAGTCTGAAGTATCATTTACAAGCAAAAAACAGTACTGATAGTGGCACTATTAGTAATTCCACAGACTGGACAGTGCTCATGGGAGGCCTACAGACAAATAAACTAAGCAACTGCAAAGTGGAAAGCTCCAGTTCCCCTCGAGAGCCTCTGCTGCAACAAACATCCACAGGCAAGGCTACAGTGAGGAGCAGCTGATACTATTAACACTCACAGACTCTCTCACACACACAGTACTGTGCCAAAGCCATGGCCATTCCTCATTTCTTCATATTGTTTCCAAAGAGATTTTCCAGACTTGTATTTTTATTGTAGTCTTGAGGAACAGTTCTCCAGGCCTCCTGGAGGACTTTCAGAGGCTTTCAATTGCAGTCCAGTCCCAGAACCTGACCAGTTTCAGAGGATTTTTTTTGTTTGTTAATATATATAAATACACACACACCTCTCTAGACATATATCCACATATGAATAGATATATTTACATATCACTACATCTATCCCTGTGCATCTCTCTCTACATCGATCTATACGTGAGTCTCTCTCTCTCTCTCTGTATATACACAAACAGAAATATCACATTCTCATATCTACCAACTTTTGTAACTCCGCTACATCCCAAAGTAAAGTGATTTTTTTTAGGCGTTTACAGGGTACCCATTTAAGTGGGTGGGATTTTTCACACACAATTTCGTAATTAACTGTAACTGTGAAAGCTTTAGGAGAAATAGGCAGAACAAGTTTTCACAAAAAGGCCTCGCTGTATAATTCTGCTGTAAAGTAGCCCATTAAACACAAAGGTTAGTTCCACTGGTTAGGACCTGATAATGAGAAGGCATTCGGAACTTCTTTGCTCTGCCATAAGCACATTACAGAGACAGATAAGCATTAGAGCAGAGCACACTAATTCCCCCTTTCACTGTCCACAAGACCGCACAAATGACTACTATTGGTTAAGCCACTTGTTTAGTGAGCCCACGCTTCTGGGAAACATATGCAATTTGTGAGTAGATAAGAACAGGGAACAATGGTCAATAAAAGTGTAGCACAGAGAGAGTGAATACACAGCCTGAATACTGATCCTTTTCTTTAGCACTTGGAATCACCTTTTGGAATCTTTCATGGATCATTCAGACCCAAGTTTATAAATGAGCATATCAGAGTAACTGTTTACAGTTTTTTTGTTCCAGCATAAGAAATTCCACATAAAAATATTCCAAATACAAAGTAAACAACCTCGTCTTCCATTGAAGGACTCTACACTTCAGGACAAAAAGGCTCTTAAATCCCAAAAGAATTTCAAAAATCAACAAAAGCAAACAAAGTTCTCAACATTCCAAGAAAGTGATCTTATTTTTCTTCAAGCACAAATTTTTCTTCAAGCACAACTTTCAGATTTTTTCTTTCTTTTTTGTTTTTTTAAGTACACACACACACAGAATCACACACACAGGATAAAGATCATCTGCACTCTGAGCAGACTATCACTGCAATAATTTATGAAACCACTATGAGTACATATTTGAGTGCCGCATTTCCATTGTAAATATAAACGTTCCAAGATCAGCACTTGGACGATACAGCCCACGGCAAACAGCACTGTGTGGAGTTCCAAGGAGATAAATAATAAATACGGTGAACGTGTGTGATATAGAAGTGAGGAAGGAGAAAGAAAAGTGAATGGAAGAACAGCTGGGGCTTTTTCTTCAGTTCCCTCAGTGTTATGCTAATTGGTGTCTCACTTTCCTGTAGTCTCGATCCGATAGTGCAGATAGTGTTTATATTAATATGATTAAAAAGTGAAAGTACGAGGAAATAATGTAAGAGGCACCAGAGACAGACAGAGAGACATCAGAGAGAGAGACAGGGGCGACAGAGAAACAGCAAGAGAGATACAGAGAAGGGCCTCAGAGAGAGACCAGAGAGACAGAGAGACAAACAGCATACGCACATGCGCACGCACACACACACACCCACATACACACACACACCAGAAAGAGAGAGAGAGATACTGACACCAAATAATGTGTGTTTGTGAGAGAGAGAAAAACACCAGAGAGAGAGAGACACCAGAGAGAGAGAGAGGCTGAAAAGGGACTGGCTGGAACATGATCGATAGTGAGCTCAAGGCAAGCGAGCGATTTCCAAAGCACTGTAGGATACGGAGTTATGAGCTGAAAAAAAGAAGCACAAGAGATCTTTTCCTCTTGCCTTTGGAGAAGTGGTCCAAAAGTCAAACGAGCCACCAAGTGGAAAACACAGATACCAAAGTACTTCACAGAATGGAAGCAGGAACTCTTTTTCCCAGCACTTAATCTGATTTCCTTTTTACTGAGAATCCACCTGAGTAGATTAGAGGACAGATTGGTTATTGCCAAGGTGGCTTTTTTCCATTATTTATGACATATCTCTGCTTATGTACAGATACAAAAATAATGACTGTACTAAAGTGTCTGACGCACTTGGCACTCCACGTCAGTTGGTATAAATCGGTCAGAGTGGGAGCTCAGTCCTCAGCTCTTATCCTTCTGCATCTATCTGCAGTCTTCAGTACAGCTGACCACAATATCCTGCTATCCATACTCTCGACCATGGCAGAGCTCATTCATGGTTCAAAGCCTACCTCTCAGGGCGTTCATTCAAGATACCATGGCTGGGTTGAACATCTTCATCCCATTAGCAGGCCACCAGAGTTCACAAGGCTCAAGTCACAAACTTTTGCCTACAGAGTGACATCAACTATGTTAATCCTATCATTCAGGCCTAGGTTCCTACTCATACTCCTGTAAGGAACATTGTTTCTGCCATCCCTACACACAAGGCAAACCTTATTGGTGGTTTACAGCTGGAGTAATGAGCTTCCAAAGGTGACCAGAGCAGCAGAACCCCTCTCTGTCTTCAAAAACCCACCGAAGACATGTCTATTCAGAGATCTTTTACGATCAGGAGTGCTAAGCTTACATCTTCCTGCACAACTGTCTGCTTTAAGATTTAATAATTCCCAACACTCTCCCACTGTCCTGAAATTTGAGTGCTTCCTCAAAAGTGTCTGCCAAATGAATGTAATGTTATGTATATTTTGTGAAAATCGCACTACAGCATGCAAAACAGATGGATGCGAATCAGTCGGTGATGGTAACACTGTTTACAGGATTAGTTTTTGTCTTAAATACATGTACAACTAGGACAAACATGACACAGCTATTTATTTACATGTGACTCATATGGATGATGCTGTCAGGGTTTTAGCGGAACAGAAAAATTACCAACAGAATCATCAGCAGCCATAAAAAAAACCCAGTCTTTCCACAGGACAGTTGAAGTACACAATTTAATCCAGTCAGCACAAGGATAGCAGTCAATTCCTTTTCTACTTTGTGGTTCTTTTAAAGTTTGCAAGACGGGGATTTGTGAATGAAGATTTCTTCTACATCAGAGTGTCCATGATGTTGATGGCAGAGCAGCTGAGGGAACAACCCACTAAAATGTAATCTTGCAGAGAATGGAAGCAGAAGAAGGAGGTAGGAATGGAGGCAGTGGCTCTCTCACTAGTATCAGAGCAGAAATGGCTCTCTTCCTCTTCAGTGCATTGTTTGCTTTGCTTTAGAGCACCATCGGGGCTTTTTGGACATGTCCAGAATAAGAAAGGGACTGAGAAGATCTCTACAGAGCCTTTATACAGACCATGGTCTCTTCATTAAAATACCATGAGAGAGCACCGTATAACTGAATGGACAGTATTCGGCTCCAACAATGAGTGCATCATTTCATCTTAGCTAGGGATGCACAATGATTACATTTGGCAGAAACTGGCCTCAAAGCAAAAAAAACTGCTAAAATGTATCCATTTCTTTCCTTTTACCACACATGTACCTAAACAATAATATTAAAATGACATCATACTGGCTTAAAATTTCCACATATCAAAACTTTGTTTCAATTTGACCAAAATCTGGACATTAAATGAGGTATTTACTGTCGTCTAAAAGGGCAGCTACTTTTTCTGCATTTTATTTACTGCATTTGTACCTGCACTCGTACTTTCTACAAATTTCTTCGTAATGTTAATCCACATCGATGTAGCTCCAGTTTCTGAAATGTAAACATTTTGATGCATCAACAGACACAGAAATGAAACACTGTATATCAGCACTGGATCAATATTCCACATTTACAGCATTTAGTGACTTCCGTTCCCTAAATACAGGGGGCAGTCTCCCTGGAGCAACTTGTGGTTGAGGGTCTTGCTCAGGATTTGCTGAAGTTTTGCTGAAGGTAGAATTCAAACCTATGATCTTTTGGTCCAGAGGCAAGTATCCTACCCACTAGGCCACATTGGTGATTCCTTTCTAATACTCCATAAAGCAGTTGCGTAGTACATTTGTTAAACCTCTTAAACACTCAGGAGCAGCTGACGAGCTTATATTCCTCATTTCAGTAACATCAGCAACATAAAGAACATCAATCATTTGTCTTAAAGCTGAGCACTGCTTTTTTATCCAATATACTGTATGCTGCCAAACTTTTAAGCACTATTTGGAAAGGATTAGTTTTACAGGAGGTGGAGTGATGTAATTATCAGCGCTTCTGAGATATTTCAGCCCTACCCGAATGTGCAAAGCCAGTCAAGAGTCAAGACAGACACCGCCGCCTTTTATGTGCTTCAAAACAAGACAGGTAACGAAATCCCAAGTAAATGGACATGACTAAAATCTGCAGAAAAGGAATATTCACTGAGGCTCATTTCAAGCTGAAATGGACTGTACTCGGTCAAATGTCTGAAATGACTGAAAAAAAAATGCTGTAAATTCCCA
This sequence comes from Nannopetersius ansorgii, assembly GCA_037974605.1. Classification (NCBI taxonomy): domain Eukaryota; kingdom Metazoa; phylum Chordata; class Actinopteri; order Characiformes; family Alestidae; genus Nannopetersius; species Nannopetersius ansorgii. Next base: position 13,344 of record JBBPDE010204932.1, read on the forward strand.
ATTCAATGTCAAACACCAATGACACACTCCATTCAGTTAAAACAGGAGGGCAGATGTTTAACATATTTTATTCTGTTTTTATAATGAAAGAAAAGATTATATCAAGTAGACACTATCAGGGTTGTCAGTCCAGTTGGTCAAATGATGATTCCACTACCCTATGGAAGACTAATTCCATCTAAATAGTTCACTTAACGGTGAGATATAATCAGCACAGAATAAACAAAAGAGGTACAAAAAGATAAATGTAACATCAATGTTTGTATTAAAATCTTGGTTGGCGAAATACAGTGAGAAGAACACAGGTTGTGGTTTGTGACCATCGCGGATTTCATCAGCAGACTGATTAGATGAACCAGGTATTGGATAGTAATTGTAAAGCTATTTCCTCCAGGACAGCTCTGGATATAATAAGGCAGCTGGTAGCCTAGTGGTTAGGGCATTTTTGCCCTGCGATCAGAAAGTCCAGGTTCGATTCCCAAGACTGCTAGGCACTGCTGAGGTACCGTCAAGCAAGGTACCGTCCCCACGCACTGCTCCCCGGGCGCCGTGTTCATGGCTGCCCCCTGCTTCACTTGGTGAATGGGTTAAATGCAGAGGTTGAATTTCGTGCTGTACTCACTGTGTGCTGTGGTGTGTTCACGTATAACCGAATGATCACCTTCACTTCACGCTCACACACACACACACAGACACACACACACACTGTTTTGTGCACTGTTCATTTGCATTCAATCTAATGTTAGCATTCACTTTCTTTAAGAAGTAATGCTTACCTCCCATATTAAGACATTACATTTCATTTTCAAACCCAGCACTGTTTGTTCTTAATTTAACTCAAATAAATGTACAGTAAGAATAAAGTTGGAGCGGACATGACAAGAGAGTTTTTGTTGAGTTCGACCATAATGGCAACTTTGCAACAGAAGGAAAAAAAATATTTTAAACTTAAAAACTTCAGAGCATGTTTACTGTTTATTTCATTCACACAGTGTAAATGTCCATTTATCCGTACCTGTAAAGTAAGTAAAGACATAAAAAGGGTCAAAAGTAATAACCAGTTAATAACCAGTTAAAATTTTTCATATCACACATTCTATAAAACACATGACTCTCTCTGTTTTTTATGCTGCTAAAAACCGCAGTCATATTTATTGCCATTTTAAATTGCCATTTTTAACTGCACATATTTATTTATTGATGTCCTGCATTCTCTTGCACATTTGCACTCTTGCATATCTCTGCTGCTAAACTACAGTACTGGTCAATACTGTACTTGTAGCCATTATACTGTACTTGAAATCCTCAATGTAGCCATTGTCATTTGCACTACACATTGTCTTGTTTTGTCTGTTTTAGGGGTATTGTTGCTCTTGTTCTGTCGTGTTTTGCACTTGTGTTCTGTTCTGCTCTTGTGTTGCACCACGGTCCTGGAGGAACGTTGTTTCACTATGTAAGGTGTATATGGTTAAATTGACAATACAAATCTATTTGACTTAAAAACCTTAAGTCAAGGGAATAAAAAAACCTTAAGTCAAGGGATTACAGAACGCTGTGTGGGGAACAGAAACTCCTGCTGCTCTATTCCACTAACACACTTTGATAGTTCAAGGCCAACATCACCCACCTAACACATGACCTCCACTGATTCATCCTTAAAGCCATGCAGTGAGGATCCTCAACTCTGGGGAGGCCCCAGGCAAAGAAGCCCATTGAGGCCCTAGTGGGAGCGGAGGAAAGCGAAGGAAAAACCATGACAGGTTGGAGTGCAGTTTATTCTAAAACTTGCCATCTAATCCTAGATAACACCATCTTCACAAGGTTTAAGATTATTTGTCACATACACAAACAAGTACATGTAAAGAAATGAGCCCCTGAAACATCCGAGAGATGGTGTAATATAGTCACGATAAATTAAAAGCTAGAACGATGAAAATAAAATAATAAACAAACATTATGTAGCGGGACAGAATTGGGGCGGTTTAAAACCTCCCCAATTCTTCCTGGTAACTTTCCAGCCTAAGGCTGATAGGGCGGCCTACTCACGGGGCTGGCTATAAAAAGGCAGGCACGGGTAGGACACCTTAGGTCGCTGGGGTCCTCGCTGAGAGAGTCGCGTAAATAGTCCCGCTCGGGGCCCGCGTGCATCAC
>JBBPDE010204960.1:3327-15492 GCA_037974605.1 Nannopetersius ansorgii
ATGTTAAACCCCTTCTCTGCATTTAACCTATTTAACTAAGTGAAGTGGGGGGCTGCCACCAACAAGAGAAGCTTGGTGATGACACTGGCACTAAGTGGTGATGACTTCTGACTGCAGGGCCAATGCCCTAAACACTAGGCCATCCAGCTACCCCAACCTGAGTTACCCCAACCTTGACCATGTAAGATTTCAGGTCTTACTAGTTTTTTTAATTAATTAATTTTTCTGGAACAAAATTATTTTATGAGAATGTCTTGAATTTGCAAATTCAATTTCCATTAATAAATACAGCATTTCTGACAAATTCCAATTAGATTTATAATGAATTCCCTACCAGTGACTGATGAATTGTAAAATGTGTAAATATGTGTGCAGGTGCAGTTCTTCCATGCAAAAATAAAAAAATGTTGGAACGAATGTTTTTAAAATCTGACAACTGAATTTCCACTACTAAGAAATTAATAAGAAATCACTTAGGCTTTTAACATGGCAAATTGGCAAAATGTGAATTAAAATGTGAATTTTGCACAATTTACATTAGGAAATTAAATGAGAAAAGTAATAGTACATTAAAAAATGTAGTAGTGAAATTTGAGTTACGTATTGCAATCTGCTCTATTCAATGCCTTTTTGAACTTACAAAATATGACATTTTCTACTTATAGTAATTTATTTTTAATTAGAATTCAGAAAATGACAGGTTACATATACTCATATTTGAGAAGGTTAATTTCTAAAATAATTTCTAGAATAGTATAACCATGACCAGAAATGTATCCAATCTTGTGATGAATGAAATTTTGTGGTTGCATTAATACTCCAATGCATTTATGAATAACAGCTCAATATAATGATCATTTTAATATACAATTGCAGCAAACAAAATCCAGTTTATTCATTCAGACCAGCTTTTATTTTTGAACTTATAATGCATATGGGGAAAGGCTGTTCATGGTTTGAGTTCCCAGCTATAGAGACACCACTGCATCACTGCACATATACACATAGATGATGGATGTTGGTCCTTCATGGACCATTGTTGGCCCAGCAGGTGTTTTTGAAACAGTTCACATATTTTTAGGAGGAACTGGTCATAGATCAGTACACAGAGAGGTCAAACACTCAAGAAAAGAGAAAGTCCTGCGTATCTCCATGCACCACAAGGCCAGGAAACAAAATGTCAGTGACGTCTTGCCTAAAAAACAAATGTTATATTGTTCTCAGGTAATAGTGGTCATTAAGAAGGACGTCCTGGATGGGATCAAAGGCTTTGGGGGAAACAATGAGGAAGTGCCTGTAGGTAGGAAAAGAACAGATTGTTTACAGGTGCATTACACTGATAGAGCGCAACTTTGTAGTCTTATAAACCATGCGAAAATTGATCTTTGTACAGTGGTAGGAAGATAGGATGGTAGGACGAAAGTTCTTGTAGTAAAAGTGTGGATAAAAACATCCAGTAATCACGGAAAGGTGTCACTTACCTTTATTTGAGTTATAGTAGAAGGGCATTTGGACGCCCTGCTACATTATAACATTTACTTTTTCAACAAGAGTTGAAAATAAGTACCTCAGATGGCTTGTCACATTAAATATGTTCTCTGAACCTTGCATCCAAATCTTTCAAAAGGAGAATTAATGTGACCAAACAATTTAAAGGATATATAAAAATATTGCCCAGCAAGACCCCCTCAATTGGTCAAGCATTTTCCCACATAATATTTTTCTGATCTGCTGAGCAGAATAGTTAACCAAGACAAACATTCCACAGCACAAATTAATAAATGTTCACCATTAATGTTCTGGACCCTCCTGCAAGGCTTTTTTTTAAGCAAACAATAAAAACAATAAAAATATATTTAGTAGAAAAGTAGTTATAGCTTTTTTTTGTGTTTAAATAATATGATAATGATAATATTACCATGCTATTATTATTATGAATATTGTCATCTGTGAGATTTCTTCTATAAAATCACGTCATATGCCATTTTTTGACATTTTCATAATTCAGTTTTTGAATTGAAGTCTGTGGTCTGATGTGAAATAGTGCAGGGCGTGTAGAGAGGGTTTCTTTACAGTGGTGCTAAAAGGAGCCAGGGGTCATGATGTCTTTATTATCCAAAACCACCAGTGAACCTTCATATTGTCCTTGTTGTAACATGCATGAACCCTTTCTATTCCAGCATGACAGTGCACCAATCAGGCTCCATAAAGACATGGTTGGATGAGTTCGGTGTGGAAGAACCTGACTAGACTCAACCCCATCTAACACTATTGGAATGAACTGGAATGGAGATTGTGAGCCAAGCCTTCTCTCCCAACATCAGTGCCTGACCTCAGAAATGCTCTACAGAATGAATGGGCACAAATTCCCACAGAAACTCCAAAATTTTGTGGAAAGCTTTCCAAGAAAAGTGGAAGCTGTTTCAGGTGGGGATCAACTCCATTTTAAAGACTTCAAATGCCATTGAAGTCCCTATCGGTGTCATGGTTGGGCATCCCATTACTTTTGTGATGCTAATTCCTGATCTCAAAACTATTGTAAAACAATGTCTCAGGAAACAGATAGTATACTGATAACAACTTCATACAGCTTTTAGAGGCATTAAAAATTTTGGATGTCTGGTTCCTATCACCACCACTGTGAAAAAAAGGTTTCTCCAGCATGGACCCTTTCAGCACCAAACCATTCTGAATGATTTTTCACCTCCTAATGATTAATCTTTGCTGTTACTGTACAGAAATACGCCTGTCAACCAGTGGCAGCTACTGGTCAATATTTTTGGTGAAACAAACAAACCCAGTACCTCGCCGTGCACCCTGGGCAGCACCTCACCTCCATGTTCTGCTTTTACTGTCCATTGAAACCTCGAAAGGCCCCCAGCCGCAGGGGTCAGAGAAGATTTAGACTGAAATTAATGGGACGCTAGTGAAACATGTTTCACTGAAATTCCCTGTTTCACCGCGGCTAGGGGTGGCGCTGTTTCACGTTTTTGACCAGAGCCGTATACAACTGTAATGCTATTGAGGAGCTGAAAATAGGAGAGCAACCTTATTTTTTGAGCATTTCTTTATTTCACACCAATAAAAAAGTGATAGTTATGAAGATTTTTAAATTGTTTTTGTTGGTGAAACATTGTTTCACCTGTAGAAACTGCCCCTGCTGTCAACAACAAAACAAGTTTTCTCAGTCACTGACCTTCATAACTGCTTCTTCTCTGTACTCAGAACTGTTATCCAATCAAGAAAGCGACACTTGCCCTTCAAGAGTTTTCTTGTCTACGCAGCAAAGACTGAACAAACAATATGATGCAGGATTGACTCCAAACCAATTAAAGTAACAAAGTTATCGCTCTAATCCCTGAAAAATGTGTTCTGGATTAGACAGTGTTTGTAGAACTTGACCATGCATGCTGTGCTCGGGTTTGCTGCCTTACTCAGGGGGCCACTGGCCACATTTTCTCCTCTGGGCGGAAGACCCTGGTTTCACATCAGTAGATAAGCTGTTTTATTGCACTGGTACACAAGGAGAGACATCTGAACTGCAGAATGAAAATGATCCACATTCCTAAACTGGTCAGAGACACTGCCAAAATAATGACGAAATCCGAGTAGAGATGTGGCCACATGGCAAAGTGAGATAAGAAGGTGAGACAGGGATTAGTCATAGCTTGGGATGTGTGTGTCTGTGTGTGTGTGTGTGTGTGTGTGTGTGTGTGTGTGTGTGTGTGTGTGTGTGTGCGTGTGTGTGTGTGTGTGTTGTACATCGGATGTCTTATTAGTTGACAATGAGACGAGGTGGGCTAAAAGGCAGAAATATACTTGAAGATGGACAATACACTTGTTATCAGGATAAATTCCACCACACTGCACTTTTCTGAGTATATCAAGTATATTGTCACTATTTCTAAAATACAGACAGCTGAACATTGATACAGAGTCTGTTAAAGATAATAACCACTGTAATAATGACACAAACATCATTGTAACTAGATGCTGAGTGGGTGTCATATAATTTTGGTAGTGACTGAAAATAAATATTAAAACGTAATTTTAAATGAACTAAAAGATTTTACTCCTCATCATGTGAATTTTGTGAGTTTCAGTTTGTTGACAAACATAAACAGTAAGCACCCTAGTGAGTAGAGTACTTGTAAAAAAAAATGTGTTTGTCTTGGTGTATCATAGTGTGTTTATTCCTAATAGTTCTTTTAAAGGAACTGAGGTATCAGTAGGTACTTAATGTACTTAGTGTGAATGGATCTTTAGCCGCCCATGAAATATATGTTCTATATAAAGAAATAGGCTGGAGGAAAAACTAGTTGGGGATTAAGGAATGCCAGGGAGGCACAGAAAACAAGATGGGATTCACTACAGGGGGCAGAATGAAAGTGTAAAGGAAAGCAGTACACAGGAAATTCACTCCCTCACTGAGTCCCATCTTTAGTCCCACCAAAATAATTCACACAACTTTACACCCCTCTCACGTCTCATGTGTCACCTCCACAAAGCACACGCTGACACCACCACACTGACGCGCACCCTGCTGCCACCCCCACCACACACACACACAGACACATGCACACACTGAAGGTGACCCACAGCACATGGCTGGATGGTGTTTGGGCCGGATCTGGGACGTCCCGGATTGGGATCGCCACCTTTTGACTGGATCCGGCAACACCTTAAACTCGATCAAAAATTTTCAGTTCATTTTGTGTAATATTAAATCTTATCTGTTCAGTCATTCATTTGTGTGATTGAGGAAGCTCTTTCTCCCCATTCACATATGAACCACCTCACTAGTCAACAAATGAACACCGCCCCACTAATATGGTCGAAAAACCTAAACCTCTCAAGGCTCCTAGTCAATGTGTCATTGTCGGCAGCAACTTCTCAAAAAGGATTTAGCTACTTTACCCAGAACATCATTGGGATTGCTAGTTAGTAGCAATACCACAGCGTGCAGCTGGTGGCCTAGTGGTTCGCCCTGCAAGGTGGTGCTGAGGTACTCTTAAATAAGGTACTGTCCCCACGCACTGCTCCCCAGTGCTGTGTTCCTGGCTGCCCGCTGCTTCACTTGGTGAATGGGTTAAATGCAGAGGAAGAATTTCATACTGTTCACACTGTGTGCTGTGGTGTGTTCACACATGACAGGATTTACACTACCAGATAGGCATCTGCAAGCATGACCAGCATGAAGCGTGAGGAATGAGAAAAGGACAATGAATTTAAAATAGAGGAGAGATGATGGTAGAGACGAAGAGGACACGAGTAAAGTTGGTGAGCAGGTTTAGAATGTGGAAACTTGAACAGAAGTTCCAAACAAAGCCAAAAAAGGCTCTAATCCCTTTATTGCAGTGAAGTCTGGACTGTGCCATCTGTAAGAAAAAAACTGCAGGCCTGCAGTTGGCAAGGAATGGGTCTCATGCTTAGATACATCCTCAGCGACAGACATAACATGACAGCAAAGGGAAACAAGTTTTTGTGTGTAGCTGCAGTGCTGGGATAGTACTGAAACAGAGCAGAGATGCACAGACAGACACATAATGTGACTAAGTTTGGGTTCTTAGCTTTTTTCATGGTTGTAAATAGAACGTTCAGCTCTAATTCTAACTGACCCCACTGTGGCAGTTCAAAGACTGCAGGGAAATGACAGGGAAGAGAAAGGATGTTGCACAATAGAAAGAGTTGCAAGCAATAAACAACTGCTTCTACATGTTTGTGATGACAGTTTTATTCAGTTTTGTCAGATGTGCCCCAGGCACTGTGAAGTTTTTGATGCGGTGCATTATTTGCCGTCTTCTTTCCCCTGACCCACTGTTTTGTCATTTCTTACTGGGTTTAAATAACTATCATTATGCGCAAGACTATGTGCATTATTCTGCTATGATGTGCAGCAGTCTATCATGTGCAATACAGTGCAATGTTCTTATCAGGTATAAAACATTTTCATTATGTCTAAGTACAATACCGTTCTCCAAACTACCATTTGTGTTGGTAGACTCAATTGTGTTACTTATACCAAGTATTTATACCCAGCATTTGTGTATACAGCTTAGTGTATTTCCATATTGAGTTTTTTCTACAGTTTTTTATTAAGATTTTATTTATACTTTATTTTTTCTTGTGTCTGTGTGTCTTGGCCATCATTACGTAAGCAATTGCCTCTGGGATAAGATTTTATGATTCTAAATAGCAGCCTCTCATAGCCCTGAGGCCCAAACAGATTCCAATGAACAAATAGAGAACAAAAGACGTGAAAGCGATGGTTTGACCAAAAATGAAATGCACGCAGTTTTCCTCTTACACAAAAGTAGCTGATCAGCCAAAACCATCTCCTCTGATCAGGCTAATTAGGTTAACTAGCAAGTGATGGAACTTTATAACAATTCATGACTTTTGCCGTTTTATTTTACAAATACGCAGCTTGTATATTCTCCATAGAAAAGCATTGCGAGTGAAATTGTGATGCTGGAGCTGCCACACATAAGCCTGAGGTCACTGAGGCGAGTGTAAAGCCCTCCAGCTGTGGAGCAGTGTAACTACATTCTCTAAAGTGATGAAGTTACAATCAATATTTTTGGAATGAGTTAAAGTTGACAATTACCAAGAACTAATCAGTACCTAATGCCACTAAAGCTCTAATGCAATCAAATCCTTTCCAGAGGAGCCCAGCCTATTACTGCAACAAAGGGGGACTACTCTTGAGGGGCCTAGGGATGATCAAGAGTGTCCGGGAAATGTAGACTTATAAGGGAGAGAACAAACTGCAGTAAAACCGGTCCTTCTGTTCCTTCAACAGTGATGTAACCCAAATTTTGGCACATACTATTCTAAATAACTTACAGATCCTAACACAGTTATAAAATCACAAAAACACAACTAAGCCACAGAAAAAGGAAAAGGAAAACTCTGTCACTCATGCGCCACATTAGAGTGTATTCTTTCACCACACGCAACCAAACTAGTTCACCCACGTAGTCTGTAAGTACGAGGCTAACAGTGTAAGTCGTGTGGGAGTGAGCATCGTAAACTCGAAATGTAGCATGTCGAGACTGCTGTAACCCCGGTAGATGTGTGTGGTGTATGAGGAGAACACATTACATGCTGTAAAAATGGATATTTGCAAACAGTTTTGTGTTCTCTTTACAGGTTTGTGTTCAATTTCAAGGTTTGCGTTCTGTTTACACAAGGAGGCACAAACTCCCTTAATTTTCAAAGAAACATAGAATAAGCTGGTCTCCAGAATGAATTTTTATAGATAATAAAATGGTATACAATTCCAGAAACCAGATAAGCAAGTCTAATATTGCTTAACAAATTAGTGTGACCGCTCATTTTAATTAGCACTGATGCTCCAGTATGGTGCAGAAGAAATCAACTTATTAACTGTACAATGGTTGAGAGGACAATTGGATAAATATGATTTGGGGCAGAATCAGTGCTTTAATATAACCCCACCAGTCCTGTATGTTGGCTGTGGGTTTGGATAAGTTAGTTCTAGATTAAGGATTGAGGTCAATAAGGACCTGGAAGCCAATTAAGGAGGCTATGCTCCACAGATGACTCACAAAGCAAGCCAACAATATTCTGTCACTCACTGGGGCCTAAAAGATAACACACTCTTGCTTAAACAAATGGGACTCTTAAATAACAATAGTAATGGAGGGGGTGGGCAGAGATCAGGAGGTTTTTAAGTTTCTAAGAATGTTTTCGTATTTTGAACAGCATGGGTATTTTTGGAGCATAAGTTATTGGATCCTTTTTATCTGCAGTAGTTCTGAACGCAAAGCAGAGGTCTCCATCATAACTAATTTCAAAGTGATGATCATTGCAAATCCAGGAAATGTACTGCAGTCTTACCACCCAGCAAAGTTTGTCAAGAGTTCATTCAGTATGACCTTCTCTAGAATGGGATCAATGGATTCAGTGAAATTCTAAGAAAGTAAAAGTTCAGCTATATGTGTTAATACCTTTAATAATGAAGGGAAGCTAGTAGTCACCATTGAGCATTGTACAATTTGAATGATGCTAATCCATGATTACTGGCTTAATTATATATATTGATTATATTTCAATTATTTCAATTATTTTCTGTTATGGAAATGTGTGAAAACATCATGCAACTGGTTGGCATGTGTTCAGAAAAAGATATACAATGTTGTATATAAACCCATTTAGTTTCACAAATGAATAGAAAACTACTAAACTGTATGTCCAAAATTGTGTCCAAAACCTGCTCATCCAGTGTTTTTCTGTAATAACACACTCTGCTCTTCTAGAAGGGCTTCAAACTAAAACATTGCTGAGAATATTTAATTGCATTCAGACACAAGAGCATTAATAAGGTCAACTTTGAATGATGTTCTGGAAATACCAGTTTCTCAAATGAATGTACTGTAATAGGTGTCTGGATATTTTCCGATATAAAGTGAACTCATTCCCGTTCCAAAGGCAAACTGTAACCTTTAAGTGTTTATCTATATACCCACCATGCGGTTCAGAGTTGTGATATCAGTTCCTGAAATGACAAATAAACACCATCCACAAACTGCAAAAAGGGAGAACATGAACGTCGACCCTTGGTCAAGAACGTTTCTGACTGTTTTCATAATATTCAAAGGGCATTAATGGCACACCGCCTGTATCATCTGCTCAGGAAGTCAGATACCTCAGGCATTGATTTCTCAAGTGGCCGACGTTCAAGCTTCCTGTTCGGAAGGTCTGACCGGGCAACAGCCTCACGTATGTTCTTTTGTCTCCTTTACCTGCCTCTTAACATTCCCAGATCTCTCTGGTGTGGTGCGGACAGGAACAGCTTGAGGGGGGGGGACGAGGAGCCCTCATTCTTCATTCCTCCCAAATCTTACCACATGAGTCACTGGGCCAAAAGACGCCACGTAGATGACAATAAGTGGGTGCTGCCAGCGGTCATGACTTCTGTGCAGCAACATTACCAAAACAAATACACTGACCGCTTACATTTCCTGTCTCTAATACACACCTACACATATTAATCCATCTTTGTTTAAATGTTAACTAAATAATAGAAACCTGCACTGATACAGATCTACAGCAGAAACCCTGCCTGGCCTGGCCCAACTGGTAATGCTAAATTTAAAACCCAAACTTGACTCAAACTATAATTATAACGGAGCTTTCCTTTGTTACAAAGCTCTCAAGTTGAGTGAGCGACAATGTCGCGCTGGAATCAACTTCTCATTTACAACTCACAATGTTTACTGTCAGTGTATCAGTGTATAAACTCGCAGAAATGCTTAACAGACTTTGGCACGACTTTAAAAGCAACTTTCCTCCAACCTTTCCACACCCTTTTCACCATCCATGGCTTCACTGAGGGACCGGTGCTATTGCAAACACAGCTATGGTTACAAGAAAGCGCAAAAAATAAGATAAGATAAGAAAAGAAAGAACATAATTTATCCCGTCAGAAATTCTTTTGTCATAAGCAGGTTCAGTGCAACAAATAAGGATAAGACAGTAGAGAATTAAAAAATACAATTGTGCAACAACACTGTAAAAGATATAATAACAGCTCAGTGGATTATGAAAGTGACTTAGTGTTCGCGCCATAAAAATATGATGAATGCAATAAAATGCAATAAAATCAAAAGAAATTAAATGAAATGAGCCGCAGGTGATGAGAGGATGTGACTAACATTCAATAACGTTCAGACAGTACAGATTAAACAGTTGAATATAAACAGCGATATTGCCCAACACCAAGAGTCAGGCCCCACTGGGCCTGGGTCAGATACCGGACTTCTAGCACATTTGCTTCTGAGAAAACATTAGTTGGACGGGGATGTAATGGAATACTAGCACTGGGAATACAAATTCAGAAAATGGACATGAAGTATCTGTAAACAGGGAGTCCTCAAATTGCAACGGAGATCCGTTCTTACAACAGTAATAACCCTAATTTTGGTGTAAGTCAAAGTTAATAGACAAAGTTAATAACCTGTCCTAACACATTTGTAAAATCCATACACAATTCGTTCAGAAGCTGAAAAGTCGCCCAACACAAATGGAACCCTCCCTCACTCATACGGCATGTTGCTGGGTATTCTGTATTCTTCGTCTATGTGACACTAAACTAGTTCACCCACGTGAGCATCGTAAACTTGAAACATCGTATGTCGAGACCCTTGTAACTCGAGAACCCACTGTATTCAGAATACATTTACATTGTTAGGAGAATACTAATTTCTCTTACTAAACAAACAAAAACGAAACTTCAAAAACATTGATTTTAAAAACACCGCCAGTCCTTGATAATGAACTACTAAGTGTAGCAAACAGGCCACTAAACACTGTTCCTACTAAAACCTGAGTTGACTGCTAAGCCTGTTGACTGATAAATCAATATGATAAGCCTGTTGTTTTTCTCAGTGTTAATCAGTGTTTTTGAGGGAGGTCTGATTTGAACAATTGAACGTGTATTTTGCACTATTAACTGAAAATCATACCCTCACACACTACCCACATTATACACACACTTGCAATAATGCATTAGAGGTTTAAACTGTGCCAGTGTTCTTTAGTTTTTGAGAAATGTTAAGAATTGTAGAACTTTATTCTAATCTTGGTATGAGGATCAGTGTTCATTGCTACTTAATCTGGTCAACCCTGTATAAAACGTTAGACTATGTGGAGGTTCTTCAAACTTCAAAAAGGTTCTTCACACTCACTCATTTACATGGTTAATTGAAAAAAGAACTACAAGAAACATCCACTGAAACGATTTCTTAGAGAGTCAAAAGCAGTTTTCCTATAGCATGGCTCCAAAGGATCCTTGTGACACCCATATTACTGAGAGGACTAAAAATAATCCCACAATGACCAACATAAACTATTCCCTTATTTACAGTGGCGATTTTGTGATTTCTTTTAGGTGGAGCCTGATAAGTGCGACACTTCCTGTGCAAGGGTCAAAAACAGTGAGCTTCATAACACTTCTGCACATTATAACAGCAATTTCTTGTTTAGTTTGTCGTTTTGCAAATGCATCAGTTGCTTAGGTAATGACAATCAAAATGCATTATACTTGCCCTCAGTTGAATAGTCTCCAGACTCACATGTCATTTTTTCATTATTACATTCAAAAGCATCAAACTGTCAAGTATATTTTATAGATTTCTACAAAACTTTTTTGGTAAATGTATTCAGAAACAGATGATTTGTACACTGCCTTAAATAGTTTTCATGTGAAACTTGATTTGGGGAATGTGTGAGGACTTAGATGAACCAATCTCTAAGCAGTCCTCTAAAATTGCTCCTGAAACTTCAGCTGGCAAGCATATAAAGACAATGAACAATGTAGTTTGGAAGAACAGCAAGGAAACACATCCTAAAAATGGAAGGGCACCAGGAAAATGGGCAGGGCTAACATCTCAGACCAAGACATCTCAGACAAAACAGAAGAGGTAGAAGAAGCCCAACTTGTAGGCAAGTTCCTAATGAAATAAGTACTTAATCCTCAATCATTCAGGCATTTAGTAGAGAGAACAGTTGTAAATCAACATATTTACTGTACTATACAGTATTTCGTATATTTACAATACACTTGGCACTATACATCTTGTGCAGTCAGTCTAGTATTTTTACTGTGACACAAGTCTTCCTTGTGGTGTATCAGAGGGTCAATTTTCATTCCTTTGAAGACACAAGTTGAGTAGGAAGCAGTTATACTATGTACCATTTGAAAGGAACAATAATGGAGTAAAGGAACTTCGGTACCAGTATGTGCAGGTAAAACAGAAATGAGTGTATACAGTAATACTGTAGCTGTAATCTACTTTACAGTAAATAGTTCAACATTGCAATATAGTAGTACAGTCTACACATTTGCAATAGCTTTGACTGTATTGTCTCCAAAATGAAATTGCATTTACATCAAATTTATTTAAGTACCTTGTACGTAACAGCGTGGAATGGAACTGAAAACAAGCGAAGCACCTCATATTTTAATTAGTGGTGGGCTGTTATCGGCGTTAAAGTGCTGCGTTAACGTGAGACTCTTATCGGGCGATTAAAAAATATCGCCATTAATCTATTCACAAAGTTAGGCTGGGAGCTGGGTCTATACTACGCAAGCTATGATGACTTTCACCTTGATATTTTAGCGCAGATGTATACCTAGCT
>JBBPDE010205010.1:0-29605 GCA_037974605.1 Nannopetersius ansorgii
TCTTTAAAATATAATAATAAACGTAAATCCAATGTGTACTCGCAGCTTTATTAACAGCATTTTCATAACAACAAGCCGACAACATAACACGGGTAACATACACAGTTTTTTTTTTCTGTGCAGCCCGCGGACCGGTACCACATGACCCATGGCCCGGTACCGGTCCGCGGCCTGGGGGTTGGGGACCACTGATGTAATGGACTGAATTAAATAAATGAATGAATTCATTAATGAAGAAATGAAATGAGTCCGCATCTCTTTAGATATTCAATGTTGGATCAACATCTCAACTACCACTTTCATTTTCCCAGTATTTACAATTTACAATATTCTGTTCTTTACAGTTTTTTCTGAACTCAGTTTTCATTGGGAGCAGGTCTGAAATGTCTAGGGATGTTTTTTTAAAAAAAATTCTACTGGTGCTGATATGAATACTGATACTGCATAGATTGACATATATATACTTTTTTGATACTACTTTCCATAACTGTGCAAGAAATAATGAAATCTCATGAACCCCCTTTTTTGGGATAAAAAGAAGTAATGAGGGAGAACAGCTAGTGGCCTGGTGGTTTGGGATTTGCCTTTGTTGTTGGAAGGTGGGTTCGAGTACAAGTACTGCCAGGTGCACCTCTAAGGTACCCACACAGTGCTCCCCAGGGGCTGCTTTGCTGCCTGTCCACTGTTTAACTCGCAAATGGGTTAAATGTAGTGTATTGTTTCACACAATTGCTTTCAATGCCTGGTCAACAAATGTCTAAAAGAGATGTGCAGATTCTTCCCTGCTGTATGGCATCATTTTTCACTCATGCTTGCTAAAGTTGCATGTTAAAATGTTTTTATTTATAAACTATGAAAAGCATTTCACAAGAGAAGTATATCTTGACATTGATAAATAGAAACACAGAGGTAACTATTAATTAAAACGCGTGGTTCGTCTTTACAATAAAACTACCCTTCTAAAGGGTTTGCATGCTCACTACATGTACAATCTGGTGTTTTAATGGTAGTAGCACTTTAATAAATATGATGAATTTTATAATTGTGAGGAAGGAACAACATAAGCTAAGCAATTCAAGTGTGTCTGAATCAGTGTATGACAGCTGTTTCTAACTGCTTATTAATGATTTATAAATTGCCTATAGGCTGGTTAACAACCCGATTATAAATCATGTTTAAATCTTTTATATGGGTATTCTTATTGTAAAGTGTTACAAAAACCTTTTCATTTTGAATGTTTGTGTTTCAAACAGAATCGCTGTCTGACATATTTGTACTTTTTTATGAATGTCGTGATTTAATTTCAATGCAGTTGCATGAAAGACATGAGCATTTGTGTGGGCTTTTCTTTTGAGTCATAATTCTGAGGGCAGTTATGTTTTAAAAAGATTTTCATAAATAAAACATAGTTACTGATTCACTTTTGACAAGGTGTTTGGATAATCTTAGCCTATTCAGTAGCTCTGAGAGAGCTGTATTTGTCATGACTCTCCACTGCGTAATGCTTTTGGGGAAGTTTCTTGTGTGTGCAGAGGCTGAGCAGATGGCCTTGTGTTTGTCATTGAGATTGCTGGCTTTTCTCCTGCTCTGGCATTCATCCAAATATTGAAGCCTTTTCCTGTACTTGACCAACTGCCTGTAATAGGTTCAACGAAGGAGCAGTAGAACCTCTAGGCTTCTCACTCACAGCATACTGGCTCATGAAGCATCCTGAAAGGCTTCTCCCATTTGTCTAGGCTTTCAGCCCTGAACTTTTTTGTAATGGCTTTGCTGGTCAGGTTGATGTGATTAAGTGGATGAGGAAATAAGGTGGCAGAACGTGACTAAGTAATGCAGGTCAAACACTAAGAAATGATGTGTGCCTGGATAGAATGTTAAAGGCCTTTGGGCAAGACATTAAGCCTGCATGCTGTTACCTTGTTCTTAGTACCTTTGTACACTGTGAACTTTATAATGTACCTAAAGTAAATGAACAGTGGCTAGTCTGACTTTCTCTTTTCCAACACACTTTCCCTGGCCTTTCTTTTCTGTCTTAAGAAATCATTTGGCTTGCCCAAATACTTTGAATATTTGAGTATTTTTCATATATTATTGTATATTGACTTGACTGTATATTAAGTGACTGTAAATTAAGTGAATTATATAAAATAATATATATATTTTTAAGTGAAAAGACGAAACAGAACTAAGCCCAGGTAATGTTGATTAAAAGCTGAACACGTTTTCTGATTATTGGTTTACCACTAAACAATATTCCAATTTACACATTTATTAACTAATATAACTTGCTATCTATGTATGCAACTATTCACTAACTCCTTGGACTCTTTATATAAGAACACTAGCTTAGGGCATACCGTAATATTTTTTCACGGCCTGGTCAGGGGCCGGTTAGAGCCACTGCTTTTTGTTCATGTTTTTGGTTTCTTCTTTTCATGTTTTGGGTACTTTTATTTTGAAAGCCTGTTCTGTTCAGTTCACGTGTCTCCTTTGTTTTCAGCTGTTCTGTGTTTTCCCCTCATTTAGTCATGTATATAAGTTTGTAGAAGTTAGTTTCTCCTCATGTGTCCATCACCTCATTCTCCTGCCTGTGTCCTGCCTGCTTATCTGCTTATACTCTTGAAGGCCATCGTGCCAGTTTGGTTTGTTTTGTTTTTCTTTTTAATAAAAGGATCCCTGGCTTCCTGTGTGCTCCATGCCCCGAGATAGCTCACGGCTGAGGAGGATAAGTCCCCTCAGTCGTGACATATTTGTAAAAATGCTTTCCAACATTAAAACAAATCTGAATAAAATATGAACTATATGCAGTGATCATATTATGGTTAAACATATAATTATTTGTAATTGTAATATTGAAAATTAGTATTCAGATACTTGATCAAAAACTTAAATAACCTTAAAATCCTAAAAAAATATATAAAGTGCACTGTTGGTGCTGCAGAGAATAGTTTTTGCATTGATATACATTTTAAATTTTGGAATTTGATAGCTTTGTCCTTTCGAATTCACATCAATTGTAGCCTATAGCACTTGGTTGGAATGAGTATTGTGTATGTGTGTGTGTGTGTGTGTGTGTGTGTATGTTTAAACTCCATGGACTCAAGTCACTTTGTCTGAGTGCAACAAACTGCTGCTTTCCACACAGCCTTTGAAGCTATAAAATAAAAAGTGAATCATGTGTGTCTAAGAATCTGATGATAAGAAGTTTGATGTGCTGTGGAGGCATGACGTGTTTGATGAATCATCTCAAGTATGCAGTGATCTACGTATTGTAGCTTCTGACTCGGCTCCGGCATAGAACTGCTTTATCTTTTTTCTTAATTTCTTTTCTAATTAAACTGTGTTATAAAAGTTTTTAAACTTGAGATCATAAACAGCAAAACAGGCACAAGTTTTAATTGCAGTTGGTATTAGAGAAGTCCACCAAGAGAGTGTCCACCAAGAGAGGGTGAGAGCAGCAGGGCAAACAGACATTTTTATTTATTTTATTCTTATTATTTGCTAAATACAATTTAGAATGCTGTAAATGGGGATGTAGAAGTGGCAGGATAGAAAGGCTTGCTTTTGACAGAAATAAGATGCATGTTTAGTGCAGCCACTGAGAACTGAAATATAGATTAAACTGGAAACAGATGCTGAGCCAGCAGGAGGGTTGGGGTAAGTAGCCCAGGCCCTGCCTTTAAGGAAGGCCAAGAGGTTTGACCAAATGTAAATACCTGATGATAAAAAAATAGTAGATATACTTTACAGAGTTGTGTAATATGATGGTAGGCAATAATGAGGAGGTTGGGAATTAAATATCAATTTTCATATTTGTCTAGCAGAAATATTTAATTTTAATGAGAGATGAGTTTTATACTTTAAACAAAAATGGTCATAAAGAAATCCATGTTGCATCTTTAAACTTCTTTAAAAAAAGCTTTTATTCGTTTAGTAAAGTCCCCCCTGTCTAATTGAATTTATTTGTTTCCATAAGTTCGTAGACCCCTCTCCCCCTTAAATAGCTCACTTTATTTGTGGCTCTTTGTTGAGGGGCATAGCTTATAGCTGGTTAAAATAGTATTTGTTCCACCAGGACAGTGTTGTGATATATATATATTTACACACACAAATATATACAGAGAAAGAGAGAAAGTATGTGTATTGCAGAAGTTAACATACATGCAATGTGTGGACTTTGGCTACTACATCAGAATCTTTTACATCAGAATCCCATTAATCAGATTAATCTGTGTTTTGTCTTGTGTTATGTCTGACTATGTCTGACTAGACTTTTTACAAATAGATATATGACTCTTGTTCCCTCTGCCTCAGCCCAGAGGAGTGTCTTTCAGCTTGGTTGCCAATCACTTATGAGTTCACTCACTGCTGTGAACTGCTGAAATTCAGTTTTGGATGGGAACCTTGACAAATTGTTCCAGCGCTCACCACTTTTTCCTCTGTGCTTCTAATGAGTAGGCAAGACAGCTTTGGAGAACTAATCGCACTCTTCTTCAGGGAGCAATAACACTAGTCACGATACAGCCTAGTGTTGTGGGAGGGCAAGCTATTAATTTTCTGCCATGCTGATACCTCTGTGGGATGTCTGCTCCCTGACTCTCCTCCTGACATTTTGAGATGAATGCGATCACCATCGGCTCTACTAGCGGAAAGTTAGAAGAGTTTAACTGTTTTTGTTTTGTTTGTGCCACTTCTGTGTATCTACCATTGACTTGTGCTAGAAACTGTGTGGGAATCTAATTACTCTGTAGTGTAGGTTACATGTTAAATTAGAGCATCGCCTAATTGTTGAGTCACACATAACCATTGGCCATTTGTGCAGAGGTGGATACATATAAATAATGGGATGCACATAAAGATCACAGTAGGTATGTTTTTCATTCTACTGATTAGTGAGCAATGGTTGTATCTTTACCATGGCTTTTTATTGCTTTTACATTACATCTTACATTGGATCTTTCTTGTTGTTGCTTTAGAGTTAAAGCTGCAGTGCCCCTGGAAGGATGTTTTTACTTCTCTTGAAAAATGACCATTTTGGGGATGCAAACTCACTTCTTCGATGAACCTGATGCTCTTCCACTGGTGTGATGGTGTTTGTATGACTGATAAATAATTAAGTGATCGAGAGTTGCTTTAAAATTTTAGCACAAACAGTCTAGACTTTAAAAGGCAGGTGCCAAACATCTGTTCCTGCTGTGATGTGCCCTCATAAATCTAACATCACTTCCTATCTCTACCTTCCACCCTGAAATGCCAGTCAAGCATTTCTAGCTGACAGAATGATTGGCTTGTGTCAACAATTCTGGTGACAAGACATCAGGCCTCACCTACATAGGTTAATATTAGGAAAAGAGTATGAATTAACCACACTTACCATTCTGGCTAATAAAATGATTGTAGGCAACAAAAAAGTGCCCTTTCTGCTGAGGCTTATCCAAGTGGACAGTGCCCTGCTAGACCTCTGCTTGTTTCACAGTCAGTTTGGTCAATGCAACTTGGCATGTATGATTTTGATATCATACCCATTAGGCCATATGTGCCGCTTAATAAAATAAGCGCAGTCACATCTGTTCTGTGCCTGTCTTGCCAGCGTCAGAAGATTTTGGGCATGTTTCTTATTATGCTGTGACTTATCTTAATGTGCTGTGAAATCTCCTTTTCTTTCCTCTCCAAAGTCGTCTTCAAACCTTCAAAGCCAAGTCATGCACATTAGACCTTTCACAACATCCTTTAAACAAAGGCAGATGTTTTCATGAGATAAACCATTCTTGTTTTTGTATGCCAAGCAACCCATTAAACCTTTTAAATTTCACTTTGATTTCATCACTATGTCATTAGAGGAGTCACTGCAAATGAGAAGTGTAAAGGCCTGTAATTATTACATGATCCTTAATATTAGAAATCATACTCGGCCAACGGGCAAACTACCAAATCCTAATGCTGTCTTCCAGGATTCCACTACTGTTGATCATCCCAGTGTTGCACTAGTTTTACATCAAAGTCCCTGAACAGATTTAAAGCTGTTTGAAAGAGGTGTTGGAGACACAGTTATTTAGGGAATAGAATTCTTAGGAAGCAAAATGGAGTACTGAGCCACACTCTTTAGGAACCAGCTAAGGACCACAGCTTTTGCTCCCTCTTAATGCGTCCATATTTTATATTTTTCTGCATTTGTTTTTGACCAGAAGTCCACCATGAATAAACCCTGCTAAACTGCTGAAACCTGAATAGAGGTCTGCCTCCTGACCAACAAAAAACCTGGGCCAGGTTCAATTTCGGTTCTTTAATTTTAACAACAGATGCAGGTCAGGGTTGAATTTTTTTTCAAGTACATGCTTTTTATGCAGAAGATTTTCTCTCTTAGGCTCATTTTCTTGCATTCTCTCTCTAGTAACAAAACAAAGCTCTGCACAACCTAGACTGCAACAATCCATCTCTGTTAGTTTGGGTTGGGTATTGTTTCAATTTGATCAATTTCGATTCAGATTCTTCTCAGTGATTCCCTATTTAGATTCCATAAAGGTAAAAAAAAAGTAATACAAATGTTTAGATTAAAAAAATATCATTCAGGTTTTAGGATGTCCCAGCAGCAATGAGAGTAAAATATTAATGTGCTGCTGCACGGTATGTTCAGATCCTGGCAGAGAGCCATGCATGTCCCCAGGGGTGGTAGTTGCCTAGTGGGTAAAACACTTGTCAGTGAACCTGATGACCACAAAGTTGCACGTTCAAATCCCATTTTCTACTTTTGTGTCCTTGTGCAAGACACTTAACCCTCAGTTGCTCAAGAGGGAATGTCCCTGTAACAAATGATTGTAAGTCGCTCTGGATAAAGGGGTCTGCCAAATGCTCATTTACCTTTATGTAGTATTTAGGAACTGATAGGAAAGGACCAACATTAAAAAATGGGTACCCGGTACTAAGTAATTTCTTAGCAGTTCTAATTTGGAACCTACCTTTGGTTCTCAAACCCACTGTTGCACATGAATGGTGTGTGTTTTATATTAAACTTTGCTGGTCAAGTCTGGCCAGGACAGATCTTGAAGTGACATTACACAAACAATGAATTGAAAATAGATTGTTTTTGCAGTTTATTTTCCACAACTGGACTGTATGGACATGGGAGTGAAATGTGTGTTGTGAAATTTTAACATCGTTTACATTTCAGTGAGATTGGTTGCCTACGATGTGACCTTTAACATTTTTACATAGTACATCAAATTTCCATTTGGGGAGAAAACCAAGAGAATAAGTTTCTCTGCAGAATGGGATTTTATTGCTCAGGCCTGTGACCGATTCAGACAGACTTCAATTTAGAGAGTCAAACTTCAGATTGAGATCTTATGGGCATGTTGCACAACAGATAATGAGTTAATTCATGGTGGAGTGAATATGCCTTTAGTATACTCCCAGTGGTCCTCAGGGATAAACCCAGGTGTGTTCTTTTAAAAATAAAAACATCCAGCAGACCGTTTTTAGGGCGCTTGTGAGGTTTTTTGACACTAAAGCTAGCATGAGCGCTTGCTATGTCAATAACAAAGATTAGCCAGGCCTTAACCTTAGATCAGACAAGTCTCAGTCATATGTTGCTTACTGTAATTCCTTTCTGCAGTCTGTGAAGATGAATGAGAACAGACGGGATGTCTGTTTTTCTTGGCTTGCAGTGAAGCAATATGCTTCTCATCAGGGATGTTCTATATATTGAAGAACTTTTGAAAAATAACTTTTTGAATTAGCTGTTCCTAACCTGTGGTGGTTGCAAGCATTTATTTATTCACTGCTTTTATGTAATATCATGTAATATGTTCCCTCCTGTAGATTTGCTAGCTGATGCTAGCTTATGCAGATTGAAGATGTCTGTTCATAGAGGGATTTTCTTTATTCCTTGCTTAGTTAAACTGTTTTCCATATTTGAGAACGATGATGACATCAAAATGGATGCAATACTTTTTATAGCATACCCCCTGTGCAGTTTTCACACTCTTGGTGTTCTCTCAAGCAGCCACATGAGGATCAGGAGGGATGCTTTGCCAGTAAGCTATTTTGTCATGGAGGGTTTCAAAAATATTTTTAAATATAAAAAAATGTTTAAAAAATAGCAATGTTCAAATGTTTATCTGTTTCCACATCAATAAATGCCATTTTAAGACAAGATAATATATTATTTAGACATGGTTCATAAAGAAACAGCTTATATGCCTTTTTTGTTGTTTTCTTCCTCTTTGAGAGGCATATTAGAATAACACTTCCACCTTGTCACACAAAACAGATAGACAGTACACTTACAGGAAGTATGTTGACAGTTTAATGGCTCATCCCAAGATCAGTATTGATTTGTTTTGAAAACAACTGTATGGTATTTGAGCATGAACCTAAAAATATTCAGGTGCTTTTAATATTTGCTAAGTTTTGAGTTATTTGAAGATGTATGTATGGTTTGTACTACCTAATGCCAAAAAGAAACTGTCAACACATTCAACCACAGCAGTTTAATCTGTGGGGCAGCGTGTCCTTCTGAAGCCCTAAATGGATGAATGTGTTGTTGGTCTGATAAGAAGGGGTTGCTAGGCAGGACCTGAACTGTTGCGCTTAGGCTTATCATCATGTTGTTCTAAGTAGAGTCAGATGGAACTGATTCTTGCAATGTTAAAGGCTGAGTTTACTCAAGGATGGTAGGATTGCTCTGCTGTAATATTATGGAAACACTGGAATTTTGGATTTTGGCAGATGTGGACTGCATGAATGCATGACGGATCACATGGATGTTCTTATGAACATACTCACGTGTGTACACATGTGTATGTTTCAAAAAATAGGTAACTAATATAGAGGAATGCTGTGCTTAGGTAAGCAGTATTTTAGGTATGTGCTATGTTCCTTCAGTGATCTCTCATTCTATGGGTAATTGACATGAACCCCTTGACATGGTGTACAATATAAAAATTCTTTGTCACTGACCAGGTTTAATACTATACCTGTCATCTTTTTCCTCCTAAGCTATTATTATCCTGTCTCTATGACATTGTTAACAAAAAGCACATTGAAACCTGAATGTTACTTTACTATTATCATAACTGAAACAGACCGTTTACTGTTATTATAACTAATATAGGTCTTATATACTCTAAACTGCACACACAGAGGGTAGCTTATTAGCCAAGAGGGGCCAATAAGGGTTTGCAGTGCACCCCAGAGAGCCAGCTGGACAGATGAGGAACAAGATCAGCAGTGGTTGGCATTTGTTGCTTCACAGAGAATTCCCTGCGGGGCAGCAGTGGGAGGTCAGTTTAGAGGGGGAACATTTCCTCAGTCTTCATTAAATAACTGCAGACAGTAAGAGGTTTGAATTTCCACGGGACACGGTTTGTGACCTACCAGCCTTGACCTACCTCTTCTTGCCTTTGTTGTTTGCTGAGCATGTCAGGGCAGGACTAATTATAGGTGCAGTCTAGAAAGTAGCTATTAATAATATAGCAGTTGTAGTTCAGGGACCTAAACCTAAAATAGCAGATGTAAAGGTGACCCTCAGCAAAGAGGATGTTCGTTTAGGCACTGAAGAAAGTCATGCCTCAAAGTACAGCAGATAGAAGATAACTGTTAGCATAATGTTTATTTCCTTCACCCTTTTCAATTTAAACTGAATAGCAGAAGGGGATAATTTTGGAGTGTTTGTGTGACACACTGCTATCCACGAAAACAGGCAAAAGTACAATGCATAGCTAAAACTCCAGCAGCCTGAAGTCTGAATTATATGTGCTTTTGTTCACTTTCATAGCTTATGGAGCAGGTCAGAAACCACATAGAAGATTCTATTTAATTCTTCTGTTTAAGATCACTTAACAATATGGCATGAGAAGAATTGAGTAAGTAATTATTTGGTCATACAGTTTGCACAGTGCTAAATGGGTAGATACCTTCTGCTGCTTGTTATTGTACATTTGCCTTGTAAATCCAGACCAAAACCATACACACAGTAAAATGAAACATTCCCCCAGGACCATGGTGTAACACAAAAAACACAAGACTACACAGGTGTGGATAGGATAGTACTAAAGAAAGAGTGCAGGAAAATCAGGAGTACTGTCACGATCCGGTCCTTTCTGTACTGTGAGTTAAGGAAAGCACCAGAGCAGACTTCCTTACAATCACAAATCCAGGGAATAAGGGAATAGGGAAACAGCATACAGCACGGGGGTAAGGGAGACACAATGTGATGGTGCTTTCCTTAACTCACAGTACAGAAAGGACCGGATCATGACAAGTACAGTACTGCAACCTAGTTACTGTACTTATCATCACCTAATCACAATATTGTTTTAGTCATTAGATTTCACAAATATTTCACAATTAGCAGAAAGTAATTTTCGTGTCTTGGCCGATAAGAAGCACATATAGGCAAATATAAAATATGAAGGGACGTATAACATGTTTAGCACAAAAATAATGTAATACTCTGAAGAGAAACATATGAGCTTTGCTTGATTACCTATGCATGATGCCGTGTAAGTAATATTTGTCTGTGCACATACAAAACAGTGCAGTGCATAATTCATTTTAGTGCATCGTAGTGTTAAGAGAAATAAATCTCAATTATTTATATGGCAGACATCAACAAATATGTCAATAACAGTCTGACAGTATTTGGGGTAATGGGAAAAAGGAACAAGTCAAAGTGATGCCTAGAATGTATTAATCTTCTAACTGACAGTGACCTAAACAATTAGAGCTGCCCTTTTATCATATTAAAAGTTCTCAGACATGGACAAGGCCTTGGGCAAAGTCATGATGCTGCCATGCTGAGACTAATGGTCCCTTAAATACCAACCCATGATGTTAAAATGGAAAAATAAGTCACACATGTCTCCTGGAATCTCCTTAAGTCTTCATTAACGTGCTCTGTTAAGCTGATTTATGTGTAACATGCCTCATAATTTGAGTTGCTCTGAAGCATGTTTAATGGCCTTGAATAGCTGGTAAACTTGCAGTCATCGCTGGATCTCCATGGGTAGTGGGTGAA
Source organism: Nannopetersius ansorgii (assembly GCA_037974605.1). Lineage (NCBI taxonomy): Eukaryota > Metazoa > Chordata > Actinopteri > Characiformes > Alestidae > Nannopetersius > Nannopetersius ansorgii. Next base: position 11,018 of record JBBPDE010205010.1, read on the forward strand.
ACAAGCTGTCTGGTCATAGTTCTAGCTATAACTTTTGCATCTCTTCATGTTTTGGTGTTTTATCACTTTACACTGGCATGCCAATGACAAATTGAATTGTCTTCACTTATCTCACAGCTTTAATCCTTTAAGTTTGAACAGAAAATGTGGCTATTTATGCCATTTAATATGCACTTCTCCTTTAATTACACAACTTGACAGTGTTCTTTTTATTTACTTTCAGTTGAAATTACAAAGTCTACTTTTTAAAATCTTTTTTTATTCTATGTTAGATCTGGACTGCATTCTAAATTAGCTTATATGATTAAAGTAAGCCTTGTGCAAGATGACTCAGACTTTGTTTATATAAAGACATACATACATATAAATATACATACAAACACACACAAACAAAACAGTTATATATCAAACCTTTCATACAACATGCATAATCAGTTTTTATTGTATAGTGACATGTTCAAGGTGAACTGTACCAAGAAAACAAACTGTGTACTGTGAACACAGCCTGTCCTCTTGCATTCTCAAAATGTTCAAACCTTTTGTACACTGCCTACAAAACAATGGTAACCACACTTGTGGAAACACACATTGTAGGGTCTGTATTGTGCTGTCTGGTACTATTCCACTATCTGGCCCATCACTTAATGGGAGAAGTGAGAGAATCCTGGACATTGTTGATTGGTGTGGCAATGGCAAATTGCTTTTTTCCAAGCATCCAGACAGTAGCTTATGCTTGTTGTTCTGTATTTCATGTAAATGTATTCTCACTATCCTGTACTTTTCAGTAAAAGGGACCATTATTGTCTTGAGTACAATTAAATCTCAATAATGTATTCGTATCTGTTTTGTTCTTTGGTTTATAATGAAGGTGAGAGCTGATATTAAACCAAATGGATGCATTGCATAAAACATTTTTACTCTTGTAATAATCTAAGTGACTTTGTGTGGGTACAGCGGACCACTCAGTCATGCAGATGAACAGAGACCTAGATGGGAAGCTCTGCTTCATAATGAAAAGAAACAGTTTGTTTTGAATTTGGGCTCAAATCCAACCTTTGTCATCTTCATCTTTCTGAAATTATCCTCAGAAAACAGATTGGTGTTGGCATCATCAAAGAAGGATAGAAGGCTCTTTTGAGACCGTGCTGTGCTGTTGAACGTGCTGGGCTTGAAACAGTGATACTAATGTAAAGCATAGTTCCAGATGCAAAATACCCCACAGGATCCGAAATATTTCTGTTTTCAAGATTTACATTCCAGGGGCCTTATTTATCAAGCGTGCGTAAGCACAGCTCTGTGCGTAAAGGGTGCGTACGATTGTTTCTGCGCAAAGTGTGGAATTTGTGAACTTGTACTTGTGCTTAGAAATATACGCACACCTCTGACCACGCGTACGCACAACACCCAACACCCAAAATTGCAAGATTCTGCCAGCAGTGTTGGATGCAATAATCTCCCTGGTCCCAAACTATATTTCGTTTCCTTATACAAGTCCGACAAAAGTGGAAGTTAAGAGGGGATTTCATGCCGTCGCTGAATTTCCCAATGTTATAGTGTTGTAGGAGCAGTAGACTGCACCATCCCAGAACAAATATAATTATGTGAATAGGAAGGGGTTTCATTCCCAGGTTCTACTTCTGTAACAAGCACACAATCTCCATCTCGGAAATGTTTATTTTCTTTCAGCACAAAATGGTTATAATATCCACACGTTTATTTTACTTCTGAACTGTAGACATTCTGCACACACTCACCACATTTACGGGACTCTTACACCCTCACTGCCACTTTAAACCCTCACTGTACAGTTTTGTACTCCACATTCTCCTCACTGCATCATTTTGCACTAGACATGCTATTAATACTTGTGAATACTAAACACTTGTTAATAATGTTATTTTTAAAATATCTGTATACTTTTTCTATAGATTTATGTAAAGTTGGGTGAACACAAGCCTAAGAATTTCATTACGGGTAATGCAACTCGAAACGGTTCTTAAAGGGAATGTTAACACCATATATAGTTAATTGGGGGCGTTTCAGAATGCAAATTCACCTGAGCATGTTTGAGAACGGTGAATTAGAAGGTGATTTATCATTGCTGATTGCTCACTGGTGTGCGCACATTCTAAATTTCACTCGTACAGTAGCATTTAGGATCATTTCTACGCACTCTTGATAAATGAAGCCCCAGGCCTCTTTGTTCTTTGCTTAGTTTGCTTTTATTTCTTTCTCTGTATGGTTAATTTTCATGTTAACCCATGGAAACCTTCAATGCAATTTAAATGTAATATAACATAAAAATAACATAATTACTTACTAGAGAGCGAACCAATCTAGTACCAGCTAGCAATGTAACAATGTGCACTGTGTGAAATAGAGATTTGATTTTTTAAGTTATTTACTTTTAGACTTGTATTTTAGAAAATTTCACATTTGTGTTTAAAATGTAAATTTCTATTTACATTTATTTTATATCTACTTATTTCTTTATTTTTATTTTCAGAAAATTCCAGTATTTTAATTTAAAATGTACTTGTCTATAATGTTTGCACAGTCAAAAGGAGCATACATTTCATTGTACAGGATACATCTCATTTTATTGTTGTGTTGTACTTGTATGACTATGCATGTGACAAATAAAGAATCTTGAATCTATATCTTATGCTCCAATATTTACAAACTGTCACCAATTAACACACCACATTCTTCTCATGTTCTACACATTTTGCCGTATACATGGATGCGGTCATTTTTTTTATATTTCCATTTTGTTCAAGTGGAGTATCAGTATCCGTAATCATGCTGATATTAGCAGAAAGTGCTGCATTGTATATCAGAGAGGAAAAAAGGAATGAATCCAAAAGAGTGCTGTGCTTTAGGTAGTGCAAAGAGATGCAAGCGTTACATCATATGTGTACATTTCACTGGCATCTTCCCAAATTAGTGATGCTTATGTGATGGCAAGGGAAACATGATGAAAACTGGTTGCTATGGAATAGGACTGTCACTATTATATTAGTGATAAACTGATCAAGCAATAAAATAAAACCACTTGGGCAGGTTTTCTCATCAAGTGAACATTTAGTTTTTGAAATTAATGCGCTGAAAGCAGAACAATTGCTAAGCATTATCTCAGCGACAAGGGCCAACTTATGATGGCTGGATGATGAGTCACAGCATGTCCAAAAGGTGTTGGTGTTGTGTGGAATTCCCAGTATGTATTGTGTACAGAATATAAAAAGTGGTCCACAGAAGGATGACGGAAGGACCAGTGATGGGGTCATTGGGCCCAGTGCTCCTTAATGCACATGGGAAAAGATGCCTCTCTTATGTGGTCTGGCTTAGTTTTTGAGACTTTTGTGTTATTTTCTGTTTAGTATGGCTCTTTTCCCTGATGTTTTTGGCTCTTTTCCCCTGATGCTTAGTTTGACTAGAAATGAAATAAATGAAAGTGTGGTCTCATTTGTGTACAGTCTTGTTTTAAAACTAAAAGTAAAACGTAACAATATTAAAAAGGATCTGATTAAAAAATATTTTCCTTGTTCACAAAAGGTCTCCCCAGTGAACAACTGTACTGAGCCATGACTAGGAACTCTTAAGTTAATATACAGCAAGAATAAAGCCAGAAACTGGATGAAGTTTAATAATTTCTGACATTGCTAAGTGTTCCCATTTAGTGTATGGCACACAGGCCATGAAGTCAAGGACTATCAGCAAAATAGGAATATGTTGCACAACCTGCTGACAACTGGGCAGTTATTTTATTGAAAAGTTGTTTTCTATTATACACTCACTGACTGATGTTTACAGAAGCTTCACCTGTTCAACTAAAGCAAATTCAAAGCCCAATGCTTTCTGACCTTGCTTTCACTTGAGGCCTCTTATGTAATTCACAACTTAGCATTGATATCCAGAGATAAATGTCTTTCTATTTAGAATAGTGAGTTGAGTGAATAACGGCAGGATGGAAAAGAAACTTGAAGCAAAACGTGCCTGAAAAAAAAATGAGTGCAAGTAATACTTTTCCTGCTGTCTGTGTGTGTGTGTTTGTGCACTTGTATGATCCAAGGTCAACAGTTTTGGTCTCTCTGATTGTAAATACTTCTTATATGGCCACTCCAGGTTGTCTTGGAAAGGTACAGCACTGACTTATTGCACTACAAAGCCACAAGAAAAATATTATACCAGACTGAAAAAAAATGTTATGGGGCTCTTCCGTGCCAAAAGTAATACTCTAAGTGCTTTGTGGTTTGTGTGTGTCTCTTGAAGTGTGTCAGTAATTTTCCCTTAACACCACTAAACCACTTAGACCCTGCTTTCCCTCCCTTAAGATTATTGAACAGTGTTGCCCTGAAACTTTTCACAATTTGGAACAAACTAATGCTTTTCACAGGAACTTCACGGTTCAGTTTTCTCTCTGACTGCTGATCTCCATTGTTTATAAGCTTTCATATAGTCAGATACAAAAAAGAAAGGAAGACCCGTCTTGAAAAACAAATCACGAAATGAGTCCTTAATTTGCCATTTGATAATTGAAACATGGCAGGTTCATTGTAGCTGTGATAAATATCTTGGGTGAAAACATTGATCCAAATACATAAAATGTAATGATTCTTACGTCAGTGGAAAGGAAATGCAGGTGTTTTTCCAGTGTAATTTCAGAAAAGTCCAGAATATTTAAGTATGATATATATACATAACAGAGATTAAAAATACTCAATTTCTGTCAAAATTCACCACTTTAAGATCATGACATATCATAATAGGTTACATCATGCACATCTGAGGATATATTTAAAAGAATCTGAGTATAGTTAGCCCAGCAGTATTTCAGAGCCACTCAGAAGTATCTTCAGAGATGCAAACTTCAACAAAAGTTGTGTTAAGGTCTGTGAGGACAGAGACACCTTGGTTTCTGAGTCATAAAACAAGCAGAAAAATAGCTCCTGGCTCTTGTACTTGGCACATGCAGTGCACCTGAGAGGACTGAGGAAGGTTTTTAATGCAGGTCTGTATTAGCTGAATGTCAGAAGGTTGCATTCCGATTCCTAAAAGAAGCCAAAAGCAAATTGTTTAATTACATCATGATTATATCTGTGATAGGGTTGCTTGAAAGAGGGTAATAGCCAGAAACGGGGCTAATGTTAATGTTAAGGAATACATAATAAATAAAAATGAATGTAACATTTGTCAGCTAATAAAGTTTTTTGTTGTCAAAATAAATGTAGTTAAAATCAGTGTTTTATGCTTTTGATTGAATGCTATTATTTTGTGGATTAAAGGCACTTGGCTCTGTACTCTTTTGGCTGTCTATTTATTTTTTAAGTGCCCTGAACTGTTGTCAGGCTAGCATTAACAGCAGTACATATTACATTATTGTCACCTTTTCCACTCCTTATAAAACAAAAATCACAGAATTCAGGAGGCTATGTTTGTGGGTGGAAATGGTGAGACGTGTGAACAGTAAATGATCAGTGTTCACAGATTTACCTGCAGGTTTTTCAAGGACCAAATATCAAAAGAAACAATTTATGCTCCCACAAAGTTTACATAATTTAGTGACTGAATCGTGACATTAATGGAACACAAAAGAAAGAAGTACCAGATGCTGAAGCTTAAAACAGTGATACTAATGTAAGACATACTTCCAGATACAAAATACCCCACAGGGGCCCAAAATGTTTCTGTTTTCAAGATTTACATTCCAGGCCTCTTCGTTCTTTGCTTAGTTTGCTTTTCTTTTATTTCTATCTATGGTCAATTTTCATGTTAACCCCTGGAAGCCTACAGGTAGTCATTACATTTTTTAGACCATTAAAATGTAATTCCATAATAAGATGGCACCAATATGTTACGTGGTAAGAATGAAACAAAGTGCATTGTGGAAACTTAAGGTTTAGTGTAAAGAGCTATTTTTTTTTTTGTATTACTCTTTTTATAGCTTGAACTTTTCTCCGATGACAATTTTTGAAATACTGGCATGTTCCCAACGTCCACTCATATCCAACGTTGTGCATGTGTGTTCAGCTGATCAGGGGCTGAGTGTTGATTGTTTTAAAAATTGATTTTTGTGGTCAAATCGCATGTGTGATGTATGGGGAATATGGGGAAGCCCATGAACGTGACTAAACATTCAGCTGTCTGTAACCATAAATGGCATGGAATGAGCCAGTGAGTTCCTCTGCTCAGCAGTGCAGTGGTAGTGTTTTGCCCATAAAACCAATGTTTGGTTTCTCCAAAAACTGATGTTATAGCAACCACACAATCACACATCACATGTTCACAAGGAAATGCATGTAGTTATAATCTAATGCCATTTGATAAATCTAACGCTTTAATGTTACAAACTGTCATCAATCAGCAACCCACTGCTGCACATTCATCTCATATCCCACACTCCTGCCTCCCAGCACTGTTCTCATTAGTAGGAATTGATCCAGCCTTTTTTTGCTTACCTTTTTTTCCCCAAACTATTGAAACAATGAATTGAAGTGTACCCTCACACCACTAGTATCAGCAGTTAGGCGGACATCAGCAGAAAATTCTGGATTGTATATCCAGTTGGATTCTGTAACTAATCTAGCCTGAAATCACACACATATATGTTTCTTTCTGTGGGTATTAGATTGTTTGAGTAGTTTGAACACGTTTTCATCATGTTAAAAATCATGTTTTCATCTTAAAGGACTTTCAAGCTTAGTATTTTTAAAGAATAAAGCATTGGATTAGCATATTAAGGATTCACTATTGGTATCAGTATCAGAAAAGAAAAAGGTATTGTACTCTCTGGAGAAATTTCATAGCAGCACAATGAATTCCATTTATAGTTTGTATTGTGAAGTTCAAGCATGCGCTACTGAATTGTTCTACTTCTTTCAGTATCAAATAATGGCATCGATGTTTTAGAAATATAAAGTTTTTTTCTTGCCACAAAACAAGACTGCATGCATAATAAACCCTTTTCATTAAACCACAGAACAAATTTTTCTGTTCTACTAATAGCAAATGTGGCTTGGATTAAAATGAGGTTTAGATGAAATGTCCAGAATCTGCACTTTTATTTGCTCTTTTAAATGCAACAAGGGTCTTTCACCTGATGCGTTTTGCATCAGATTTACTGAAGTGATTCCTGGCAGTGCTGTTGACGCCAGCTCAGCTTTTTATGTCCTACCATATGATGTTCATGAAATGAACCCATTAATATGTTTAACAGCCTACTTTAGCTGCCAACACATGACAGGAAGGTGATGACAGAAGCTGTGTAAACAGGCAGATGAAAAGATTTCTGCAGTCACTGACTGCACATTGACTAGTGTGGAGTTCAAGAATCGTAAAAGGACTTAAAAGCTTGCCTGCAATTAAAGTAAATCTCTGTCAAAATCAATGTGTTAATTGATCGCAATTATCTAAAGCACTTCATTTATTCAGAATTCTTACATGCACAGGAGGAGGAAAAGGAAAGTCAGTGTAAATGTTACACTCAAGAACTTTTAGACTATTTGCACATACTGTAACATGACTTTGTCTTGCTACACACTTTCTTACACTTACTACATATATGCTGCTCTGTACACTTAGGAGAAATGGCACTCATTGTGTGTTTATAGCTTTACTTTCTTCAGTGCTTCTTCTTTCATTAAAAGAAATCTTTCATTCAAGCCAAGCTATTATAAACATAGTATAAAGTACATATCTAAAGATGCTTTGACAGACTTTAGAACAATACCTATAAAGCTTAAAGAAGAATTGTAGGTAAGCAAGTGCTGAGCTCTGAGGTTTAGCAGATTATGTTCTTTTGTATTTTTTAATTATTTGAATACACTGCTAAGCTAATACTGCTGTCTCACAAAGAGACGTCCATGTTTGCTGGGATGCTTTCTCTTAAATGAGAGCTTTGTATTTGGTTGTAATTTACACTCTCTGTCTTTGTCATTCCACTTGTTCCCCAATACATTCTGAAACATAAATCTTTTATTTAAAAACATCTTTTTACATGTGGTTTGAACCACTCTAAATATTTAAATCAGAAATGTGTGTACTCAACATTCAGTTTTATCTGACGATTAATTACCGTCTCAGCATACAACGTTTCAAGTTTACAAAGTTTCGATGCTCACATACGACATTTTGGCGCTCACTCCCACTCTCATTACTACTCGACTTACACCATTGTACTTTGTACATTGTACTACGCGCTGTACTTGCGGACTACGTGGGCGAACTAGCTTAGTTGCACGTGGTGGAAGAATACGCAGTAATGCGGCGTATAAGTTTTCCTTTTTCTTTTTCTGTGGCTTAGTTGTGTTTTTATGATTCTACAACTAAGTGACTTAGGCAAGGGTGTCGAAGGAATGGATCTGTTTCGTAACTTGAGGAGCCCCAGTAATTGTTTTGAATGTCTTTTTATTGGTTGTATGCAGCTATTAAAGTGTAATCTTGTTTAATTAGTTAGTTACCTTGCTTTTTAGTTATCTTGCTTAATTGCTACTTAGCTGCTCCCAATGATGAGTGACAGCAGAAAGTCACGTTTAAAGTTCTCCCAAGATCCATGACATGTCGACTTAAAAATGAGGAACGATTTCAACAAACACAACACACACATTAAAGAAGATATAGAAAACAAAAAATTTAATGCACGACTCAATAAGCACTACATCATCTTGAGGCCTTCAAGGATTTGTATTTTGTACAAATGATAAAGAGGTCCTCAATCCTGTCAAACATCAAAACTATAAGACAGATGGAAAAGGTAAACAAAATGTAATGAACCAAACTTTCCTTAAGCACTGTAGAGGGCGAAATGAAAGCGATTTTTCTACAGAACCACAGAATCAAAACAAATAACACATTTCATCTGTTTGTTCTATCTGAATCCACACACTTTGGACCTCAGTTCATTATATTATGAGTTCTGACACTCGTGTGCCTATGTGCCTGAACTCACACTTCTTTAAATAACGTGATAAATATAAATTTCTGTGCCATACACATTTAAATAAATATTTCTATGTACACCTTCACAACATGGATGAACGCAACAGAAACAAACAAACGGAAAATATACCCTTTGGACGTTGTAGATACAGCTGTAATGATTGAAGTCGGTCAGGGCCTTGTGTAACTCGGGCCTTGTAAAAAAAAAAACAACTGGAACAAACAATAAAAGACAGCAGCTTTGTGTTTTATAGAAATAAAATTGTTAGTGCGGACAAAAGTGCTTATAATTGCACTCCCTAAGTTACTGACACTACAATGACGAGCATTACACTGATTAGACAGAAATCAAAGTAGTTCTGCCATACCTTAAGATTTAGTCTACAGGACTATGGCCAACAAATCTGATACAGACACTGACCCAAGCATAAATGGGAGTTCTACTGAACTACGGAACACACATATATATTTGTATCTTTGTGTTCTCAGCTATAACATTAATAGTAAGCTATAGGCATTTAAATGAACTTTATGTCCAATGCACCCCCTCATCTTTCAGAATGAAGCATATAAGCAAATTTTGGAACATTTTTGTCAGACACAGTGAGCATACCGCATGTTTGTATATTGCAAATGCTTGAGCAGGTTGACAATCATTTTCTTTGGAATGAGGTCTGTCTGACGCTAGTCCTGGTGGCTGCCTGACCCAGTTCACGAAGAAAGCTGTGAGAGGAGCTTGGATGACACTGCTGAAAGGTAGGATTCATACTCTGAATTTTTAAAGGACGGATGAGTGGCGCACACTCAAAGGATAAGTAGATTTGGCATCATTGGAGTTGAATGAGGGGGTATTTGTACAATTCTTGCTACACTTTTTAGATTTAATGAGGCTTTTTAGAACTACACTTTATTGCTTAAAGTTAATATCTCTTAATTAATTGGCTTATAGTTATACGAAAGCTGTGGTGTAAGTGCAAGCAGGGACACCAATAGCCTTTATGGCTTATGGTGATAATAAATAATCATGCTGATATTAAATTTAGAGTTTTAGAAGATAAATGTCTTTGATTTTTTCTGAAGAGCCTTTTTAATTGTTGGCTTCCTGCCACCCTTTTCGAATGTGGTGGCCATTTGAACTAGTGTCCACTAAAGTGCTCTAAATAAAGAGAACATTCTCATGAAGTGTGTCCAGGAGAGAGCTGGGAGCTTTGTTTTGTGAAGCTTCAGCTCGTTAGGCAGAATCAAACCCTCACATACCCTCTAGCCATTTGCACATTTGCACCCAAACAGCTCTGTTTTACAAACCAACAAAAGCTCAAGCATTTTCAACTCATCCCTGCCATTCTTTATCTGTCTTTAATCCAGCCTTTCACAATATTCAACAGAGCTATAAACTGACATGCTGTATAAACTGCAGTCAAAGCAGTGCAGTGATCAAAATGAAAGCATACATGATGGGTCTCCAACTGAAGAAATTCTGGTTAATCCATCGTTTGCAGTGCCAACCAACAAACAAAATGGTGTCAGTTTCCATATGTTTCCAAGCTTTTGTTTTGCTTAGCAATTTTCACAGGCCATTGAGGAGATAATAAAAGGGAGCAAACACATTACAACAAATTTGCTGTGACTGCATCCTCAGTTTTTAATGGATGCTACTTCTGTGGAAAGGTGATTATTTTCAAATGCCAATAAAATGCCCAGCTTGATGCCCATCAGATTGAGACAAAGCTTGATGCAGGTGATTCTAAATGTCAGATTACAGGGTGTTTACAGAAACAAACCACCCCTCTAATATCATAATGTGATCATCACTTGAGCCAAATGGATATATTGGTCTTTGGTGATGCAGTTTTATCTGTATCAGATATTTATTTTTTTGGTCGCTGTGTCAAAGGTCTTTGAACTAAGAATTTCCTGATGGTTGGGTGAAACATGGTCATGGATGTGCTACTTTTAGGAACATCTTAAGCAGCATCTTCTGTTTTGCTATATGATGGTAATGCCGGCTACACTTGTAAATTTGATCACGAAGTATTTTTGCACTATTATGATTATGACCATGTTTAAAGTACTAAAAACATATCTAAGCTAAATGTTTTCCATGTAACTAGTAAAATATAAGAAAAAGGCAATTCACACAAACCAAATCTGCAAAGAAATTCTGGGTAGCTCCACCCCAGTACTAAAATATTCATATTATTTAAGACTGTGAGTTTTTGCTGTTTACTTTATAGTTTGGGTTTTAAGAAATGTGACAACTTCTAAAGCACTGTTTAACAAAAACTACCAGAATATAAAATAAAATACAAGTATAAAATCATATCATATCAGCTGCCAGATTGTAAGCCCCTCAAATTCAGGGACAGCGGACACAAAAGCGAATGCAGCTGTACCACACAAAAAGCATGGAAGATTGCCATTTTATGCCAGAATGACCAAGGGTCTAGCTGAATCCCTAGCACCACACACACTGGGCTACACCTAAAGAAAGTGAACAGGGTTTCTTAGGGTGGGGATAATCTCACAGCTATAGGTCCTGTGTCAGTATTTGATCAATGCTGCTCTTTATTTTTTATGGTTAACTGATTGTTTCGGCACCTAGATTTAATTAGATTTAACATGGTCAGCAAAGAGTAGTCAGTAATAAGCAGTCAAAGGCCTTGGCTCAGGTATCGCATGGAGGTAAATTTATAACCCTCCAAACTCAGCTTCTCACTGTAATCTGTAAAATATGTATGGGCACATCACTCAATAAGATGGATGGATCAGCCTCATTTTTGCATTCTCAGTCTGGTTTCCCAAACATATTAAAGAACTCTCTCTGCCATTTTACAGTGCTTCTGGGGATGATTTGTAGAATGCAAGAGTGTTGTAGATATCAGGTTTAGAATATTCAGACAGTTCCAGTCTTATCTTTGTTCAAGTGGAGAACTTTGCATTACTTCACAATGCTATTTGAACACAGTGTGCAGTTTCTGTCAATACACTGTTCTGGGTGTCAGTAAGCTGTGTCACAATGAAATGCCACTCTGTGGAGTGAGTCAGTGGCCAAAAAAGCACTCAAAGAGCATTGTTGTATTTCTGCCATTTCAGAGAGAGGCAGGACAATCACATAAGTGGCACCAGATCCTTTAAAATATGTGTGTTGTTATAGATGTGTTTGATGTCCTGATGGGAAATGTAGCAGGGTGCTTTGATGACTTTTGTAATTCTAATAACCTACTCATTCACAGATAAGTCACTATTTGTGTATGTAATACATACTTTCTGAGAAGTTTAACTATGCCTTGATAGATTACACCTTCGTTTTAATCTGTGTTCCAGCCCAGGGTTTCAAAGTTATGTGCCTTTGCGTTTATAGTTGTCTAAATGGTTTATGCCTAAAATGGATTAGGAAGGCAAAACCGGTCCTAGATCACTGTAGGAGGGCAGGTGAACTCTGTAAACCTTTTCAGCACCTCTCTTCTGCATTTGGCCTTGGTGTTATCAGCGCATTTTATCAAAATACAATAAAAACAAATGGAGAGGGTGATCTACAAAAACAGTGCTCACAATTAACATGATGACAGCTCTCCTGTCCACAGTAATTGACACTTGTTCTATCTGTCTGCACAAGTGGCTAGTGTGATTAAATGTCAACATGTGTTTCAGTTTCTGCACACTATTGAATGGTTTTAAGGCTGTTATGCTATGAGAGAATCTTCTGAAGCAAATCCAAGCAAATCTCTCTCTGCCCTCTTCTCTGTGTTTTGTGTGATTTGAATTGTTTTTGGGGAAGCCTTGTCCTCACATCCATCTTGGCTCGTCTTTGCCTAGCCGTGTTTCTTGTACTGTGTCTTTTGTATTCATATTGTTAGCTTTCTGGTTATTTGAGAATTTGTGTAATGAAAGTGCAGGGAGTTGCATACTACAGGAATACATTCAGTCGCCTATGCATCTGAGCTTCATAAACGGTATGCAATGGAAATGTTTTTTTTTTTTTTTGGTTTCATATGGTATTTATTGTGTTGAAGCTTCTGTCTCTCAGCTTTTTTTGGATTTGCCTTAGAAACATTTAACCAGGTGGAAAAACTGTCTCTATGCTCTCATCTCTGGGGTGCTCAAAAAGGATGTGAGGTCCCAGAGGCCTGCATAGCAGAGAAAAGAGGTGGGTAGAGCTGGTTATAAAATAAGAAAGCTCTACATTTCACAGTTTGAAGCAAAGCAAAAAAAAATGCCTGTTTAGTGGACCTATACTCTTACTGAATATCTTAAAATTCCTTACATCATTTGATCAGTTTAGATATACAAATTGTGCAGCTGTATGCTTAGGATCAAGATAAAACGCAAGATGTGACTATTGCCCTATTCATTTCTGGCATTAACATGTGCCTTGACTGATTTAAACACAAGACACAAACAAAACACAAAGCTGTTTACACTTGGGCGCTTGTGATCGGATTTCTTACATTAACATTTAGCTGGAGGGGGCATTTACTATGTCACTAACCCACTGCATTACTTTTGAGACCAAAATGCCCTTATGTTCCTTTAGCCTAGCTTGCTTAGCCTGGATCGCAGATGATTTCCAAACAGTCTTGCAATTATTTATTTGTAAAGGCAATGACATGGTTGATAAGAGTGGTATTCTTTTACTGTTGAGGGCATATCAAGAAGCTTCGACAAATGTTTTGTGGTCATAAGTGCCCCTGTCCACGTCAAAATGGGGTTTGAATGATTGAATTACCTAGCATATCCAAACATGTTGTATCCAGGTATCAATAGGGCCTGTGGAAAAACCTTAGTCATAATGAGTGAGTAAAAGGTCTGACAACATGATTGTAGACATACAACTGTATCCCAGGTACATTAAAACCTCCATACTTTTAACATTTGATTTTGGTGTTGTTTTTTAGAAGGTTATAATGTTGATCCTCTGTGAAAATATAAAATATGAATTAAATAAACAGACTGTCTCAGCTAATCTCTTTCCAGATTGCATTGCATTGTATGAATTTTCATAGTTGGGCACTTTGAAGTCATATGCAGAAAAGTGGTGTTCTAATACTTAAACATGCCCAATCTGTCTGAATGGTTTAACTTCTAAACTGAAACCGAGAATTAATACGCTGGGAAGTGAATGAGGATGTTTGTCATCAAACTTGCTGCAGGGCGGTAGTTTCTCAAAGCTGTAATAGTTTGATATATGAAATATGGTCCATATAGTCCACATACACCTGTGGTGACATTATACTTATACAAGTGCTTCAACACAGCAAAAGATTCACCCCAGATGTACATCAACAAGCACCTACTGTTGATAGTCATTTTTTTTGTTGTAAAAGCAACCGTCCACAAATAATGTGACTTGAAACCTGCAGTAACCTGCAGTAAACATTTCTCCACGAAGCTCCGTGCTGTATTACCCCAATCCGACAGGTCTGCCGACGTAGCAGGACCAGTGGTAAAAAGTGTCACACACAGGAGGGCCGACCAAGGGAAAAGAAAATGAAATAAAATTTTGATCATTTCTACCTGACAGACTCCACCATAGTGCTTTTCTTGGATCCAGACATCTCTGTCCTTTATTCTGCCCAGTACAATGGAGTCCAGCCCTCTCATATGATCAGAAACTGACTCGTCTCCATGTTTGTCCTTTCGACCTGCCAGGCGAGTAATAATTCTGAGTGTACCCCATTTAGGAGGTGTTATTCAGTTGAAGGCCTCATACCCTGTTTGGACCGCAGCTGTTCCCTGGGTTTGCTCGAAGAAGTGTAGGGTTAGCTGTAGTTAGCAAGGGTTGGGTGGCTGGGATGTGCAGTAAAAGTAAAGATTTGGTGGTCAAGATTAGTTGAGATCAGACGGCAGATGACTGCTTGATACTGTGGAAACTGACTCTGGTAGGAGAGGTGGGGATGGACATGGCCCGGGCCACCCGGGCTCGAATGGAGTGCTTGTCCTGCCAGCGGTGCCAACGCTTCCGAACTGCTGAACGAACCTGGAGAGATATCAATAAATCTGCAGTTAGCAACTTTAATGCTCCAAGGCTGTTCACAAATCAAACGTATCAATTGTATTAGGGATGTATGATATGGACAAAACATACTGCTGCATGTTCTGCTGTCACAACCACCATGTTGCAATCCCAGAATATGCTGCAATATAGCTGCATGATATGGATAAAATATTGGTACTGACGCTAAATATTCTGGGACTGCAACATATTGGTTGATAGGGCTGGGCGATTAATCAAAAAGTAACCAAAATCGACATTCAAAACCTATAATCGATCAAATTTTTCCAGGTCAATTATTTTAATTACTTTCCCTTTAAAAATATAGATAGTAGATAGTGTATGTTTCCTTCAATTATTTTAAAATCAAGTAATGCACTCTTCATTCAAAAATCTCTCACTGGTAATACGTGAGGATATTTACTGTACAAAACTTGTCAGGGCAAATAAATAAATAAATAAATAAATAAATAAATAAATAAATAAATGAATAAAAGAATCGTCCATTAATCATAATCGAGTTAAAATGTTCAATTAATTGAGATTTTGATTTTAGGCCAAACTGCCCAGCCCTATTGGTTGATAATATTAACAAGGTAGTCAAGCAGTAATTTTATAATGCATTGGACTGAATTGGAAACAATGCTGACAACGATATAAGTGCAATACAGTGGCAAATGTATACATCATTAACAATATATCAATATTTGTTAAATTGACTGGTTCTACTTAACAAGAAGACTTCCTACAAATAGATAACACAGTGTCAAATAGATAACACAGATCACACAGTGACACAGTGTGAGCTGCACAAAATTCTTCCTCTGCATTAACCCATTCACCAAGTGAAGCAGCGGGCACCTAGGAACACAGCGCCAGGGGAGCAGTATGTGGGGACGGAACTTAATTCAAGCGTACCTCAGAGGTGCTTAGCAATCTTGAGAATCAAACCCACAACCTACTGATCGCAGGACGAATCCCCTAACAGCTAGACTACCAACTGCCCCGGTATTATTTATCCATTTATATCTTCTTGCCAAAATATTGACTAAATCATCAAAATCTACTCTGTGTTGTCTCAAATAATAAAACGTTGAAAGCTGTTATAGATAACTCAGAGTATTAAAATGAAAAGTAAATCTAGATTAAAAACTTAATAATTGAAATAACAACCCTATTTTGCATTCTCTATCTTTCTGGAAATAAGCATGGAACACAGTGGAAATGTATCAAAGCTTGATCTTGTATAATCAAAAAGGGAGGAGAAAAGAGGACTGGGAAGATGAATTCCTATGAATGGAAACTAAAATTAGTTCAAGCACCACAAGGGACAAGAGGCTAGAGAGTGACTACAAAATTCTTGCAACTTGTTTATGGCTGTTGGCTTTCATTCAAATTTGTTGGCTTTCATTGGCCTCTAATGACACATTGTCCATATTCCATTAGACATTACAAAGTTTTACCATTTTTCTGTCAAAGATTATGGGACCCTAAAACCAGATAACCTTGTCAATGGCCAATGAATGCCTGGAAGTGAGAAAAAGAGAAAGTGTCGTACCTGTTTACGCCTAAGATCATGTACCTTTTAAAGAAGGAAGTGATTTTTCTGTTTTAAGCTATGAAAAAGTCCACCACTTTCTGTTAGATGTGAAATGTAAAGCTGCTTACCAATTAACCTTGACAGAGACCAATTTTGTTTGCCTGTTTGAAATGCTGTGCTTTTCCTTCTTGGAGCTTGAGATGTAGTAAACAAAGCTAGCAGACTTCAACAGAATCCCTCTAGTTCAGAACAGCAGGCAGAGACATTTAGATGTTAGTGTCTTGTCATTTCAGGGGTGTGGGAGGAACCTATATCTAAGTGATGTGTACAAGTGTGCAAACAGCTCTAATGTTTTGATCTGTGGAAGAGAGTATAACACTGATGAGTGAATTAGAAGGCGATATTTGTCTTATATTAAAATCCACACCAAATGCATAGAGAGGAGATTTAAAACATTATGCTTGTTCTCAGTTGGCTCTTCATATTCCTAACAAAATAAACAATAGCACACAATTGTAACTGATTTACTTGTGTCCAAAGCATTCATTTACCACACAAGAGCAGCACTTATTTTGTATGAATGTACAATTTGTGTACATTTTGTAGTTAAGTTGTAGTTCTACAATTAAACTGTAGTCAATTTCATAAAATAGATTATTAGTTTAAATACAATAATAGATGCCGTGTGTTCGCGTGTTTTACTTTATTTAAGCATTATGTTTGTATGCTCATTCTAATCTATCAAAAATGTATTCAATAGAAAAACTGCACTTATTATATCCTATACAAGAACACCAACAAACAAGATATACATGGAATTGGATCTTATCTAGATTATTACCAAGGTTGGTAATATTAGCAATTTGTAAGCACATCTTAGTGTACACATCCGGCTCAGTATGCTTAACTTGATCTGCTCCATCATGAAGAAGAGGGTGCACTGAATCAACTGACTATAACGGCTTTTGCAAAATATAGCAAAATTTAGCAATGAAGTGCAAAGAGGTGAGATTGCACTACCAGTATAAAGTCATAAATGTAGGACACAGCGAATCACCACACAAAATCATGGTTCCAACATTAGCAAGCTCAAATAAAAGCTTTTATACTATTCATATAAAACATCCGATATGGAGCAGCTGTTAGCTTAGTGGTTAGGGCGCTCACCCTGCTATCAGGAAGTCGTGGGATTCGATTCCCAAGACTGTTAAGCACCTCTGAGGTACCCTTGATCAAGGTACCGTCACCACACACTTCTCCCCGAGCGCTGTGTTGCTGGCTCTCCGCTGCTTTATTTGGTGAATGGGTTAAATGCATAGGAATAATTTCATGCTGTTCACACTGTGTGCTGTGGTGTGTTTGACAGAATAGTCACTCTCATATTCCCTCCTGTTTGCAGACACCGTTTTCTACATTAAGTCGATGTACACATGTAAATGTACACATATGTCTGTGAACATGACATTTGTGCTTTTAGCAGATTTAACATGTTTGTTAAATCTGCTGGACCCAAATATTTTATTGGTATTGCATTATGATATAGTTTGGCGTTATGATTGTGTCTGAAGTAGTCTGAACTGTTTAAAAAAATCAGTAACTACTGGAAACTATAAATTTTTATACATGTTTTCCCAGAGATTCTTCGGATAATTAATCCAATGAATAATTATAGAATCAGATAATTAAAGATGCGAAAGGCTTCATAAGGCTTACATTTGGTACTTTATTATTGAATTTGCATCATATCACTCACTGTGATCATTCTGCAGATTATAATTATTCGTCCGAATTTAAATTATTGCCCAGGCATACTGTGTGTTAATATGAGTCTGGGTCTTTTATCTATATTGTTTTGCTATGATTCAAAGCATTATGCAACAAAGGGGCTTGAACCCTTTCATTTCACCAATGTAGCTGCTCAGTCGAACATAAAAACAAGAGCATGTTTCTGTCCATCAAACGAAAAAATGTGCTGATATAATAAAATAGGGTTAATGTAAAAGATGAACAAAAAAGTTTCATATAGTTATTAGGGGTGTGACCAGATTTGTCTCGCGAGATGCGTCTGGTCTCGCGAGAACGTGACGATATCCTTGCGTTACTAAAAGCTGCGCCTGTG
>JBBPDE010205033.1:3765-15479 GCA_037974605.1 Nannopetersius ansorgii
ACAGCAGTTTAGCCTCACCCATTCAGCCTATAGCACAGTATACAGCAGTTTAGCCTCACCCATTCAGCCTATAGCACAGTATACAGCAGTTTAGCCTCACCCATTCAGCCTATAGCACTTTAGTCCTTCTCATTCCTGTTGAAACGATGCAGTGTTGTATCTGCAGACAGTAAATGAAAATGTTTAACGAGGGCAAAAATTAAGAAGTTTTTAAATGATGTGACACAATTAATGTACATCAATAAGGACCACCCCCTCACCGCCCCCCCACCCCCACTGCAACACTCCACTCACTAACAAGGAGGACATTTAGTTTTCCTGAGGTTTTTAAAGTCTTTTCAGATACATTTTAATTGTATTACTTTTGAACACTCTGCACTGAGTGCTGTTAATCAGGACTTACTCTAACAAACCCTGCAGTTGGTGAATGCTCTTTTAATCAGCATCCCTCTTCCCAGCCCTCTCCTTTGCTCCCTTTCTTCCGTCACCTGCTGATTCTCGGACCATTGTGACCCACACCCTGCTGACCCTCGGACCACTCTGACCCACACTCCTCAGAGCTCACCCGGTTCAATGTGCCTTATTAACAAGTCTGCATGGCAGAGCATCGAGTTTTAAGACTTTGTGCACGTCCCTCCTGACTAAAATCAGCCCCCCACCAGCCAAGTCGCCTTGGGAACTAGGTGTGTGTGTGTGTTCTTTCTTTTTTTAGTGACACTAGAAACAAAGAACAACAATAAATAAACATGACAAGAATGGTTAAGCAGTGTAACAGATCCGGTTCCTCAGCTATCCTGGATTGAACTGCTTGTTGTAGCTTTCAGGTCATGACACCAGCGAGCGTGTTTCCCCAGGTATCCTGAGGGACCAGGTGCAGTCAGATGTACGAGGTATTTTAAGTGACAGGTTTAATCCACATGTATCATTTCCTGTATCTGTGACCCAACAACTGTGAATCTGCTTGAAATGTGAATGGACAGGTCCTGTCTTTCACTGAACTCTGGCCTTATTTCCTTTACTTATGTTATTGACGCTGGAAAGACAGTTACAGGAGAGCGTAAGGGATGAATATATGAACTGAAGCACATCCACTGACAGAACATTCTGCGCTTTCAGGCTGCTGTGTGTTTCTAACCTCAATCCAGGCACGTGCAGTGGGGGGCTTTAGAGGCTCCAGCATCTGCCTCTTTTCCCATATTGCCCTCCTTCCGACCCTTCCTTCATGGTGCCCTCCTTCCGACCCTTCCTTCACGGTGCCCTCCTTCCGACCCTTCCTTCATGGTGCCCTCCTTCCGACCCTTCCTTCATGATGCCCTCCTTCCGACCCTTCCTTCATGGTGCCCCCTTCTCCCAACCCTTCCTTCATGGTGCTCTCTCTCCGACCCTTCCTTCATGGAGCCCTCCTTCCGACCCCTTCCTTCATGGTGCATTTCTCTTGACTCCTTCCTTCATAGTGCGCTTCTTCCGACCCCCTCATTTATGGTGCCCTACTCCCGACCCCCTCCTTCCTGGTGCCCTCCTCTTGCCAACCACTTCTCCTTCCTGGTGCCCTCCTACCCCTTCTTCCCAATCAACAATACTTGTGTCTTGCCAAACATTTTGCCCTTGACATTTTGCGCCCCTCCAAGTGTCCCCAAACAACCCTGTGAAACTAGACTGAGGACTTTTTGTTGAAGGACTGAGCCACACTGGAATTCACTGTGAGTGACAGTTACAGCTTTCACTGTCATTCCCTATCCTCTTTGGAATGAATCCTCTACTGCAGTGGTCCCCAACCTTTATTTCATCACGGACCGGTTTATTATCAGAAACTATGTTCACGGCCCGGCCTTTAAGGAGTGGCAGATAAATATACGCATACGTATTTATACAAATAAATGATGTGCATAAAAATATAATAATGGGGTATCTTTCAAATATAATAATGAACGTAAATCCAATGTGTACTCGCAGCTTTATTAACAGCATATTTTTTTTAATTTTTTGTGCAGTACCACGTGACCCACAGCCCGGTACCGGTCCACGGCCCAGGCTTTGTGGGCCACAGCTCTACGCGAATTATAAGGTTCCTTATTTAGTCATCAGAATAGTCACCAGATTGCCATTTTATCTGTGTAATGAATGGACAGTGTTCTGCTTGTCCATCTGCAATAAAGGCTGTGTAAATGTGTCCAGACGCACTCTATAGGGTTCAGTTCTGATCGGAGCATGTCTTGGACAGAATTTACCCACGTGAGGGAGCCCACATCTCAGAGTGACGTGGCCGCGGTGGTGTGTCTTGTCTCCGTGTCTTTTCATAGGAAATAAATACACTGACGTTTGATGGTATTCTTGTGTCCGACCCACGGGTGGCAATTACATGTGATCCAAACTCCTCCTCTTTTCTTCCTAAGTCGTCGTCAGATTCGGAGGAATAGAGTTTGATTCTGCACTCAGAAGACGTCACATGGTCTATTCCCCTGTTTGTGTTGAGGATATGATTCAGTACACTGAGCAGGGCGACTAAACATAGCAGCCTCATTATCAACCATATCAACATCAAATCTCATTCATGCAGCATCTCGTTAACATTGTGCGTATTAAAGCCTGTCAATTACTTTTGATTAGTCTTGCTATTACTGTCAGAGACTGCATTGCCCGTCAGAAATGGAATATTCCCACCCGTCACTTTGTTGTTGTTTTTTTTTTTTTTTTTTAGCAAGTCTCTGAACAGTCAAAACATGATGGAAGCGTCACACAATATATCGCCTGTTAGTCGCTATGGTCTATGCAACACTGATACCATAGAAGACTGAAGTATGAAAAGGAGCCTCAAACCAATCACAGTGATTCTGACAGGGTTGTCAATCACCTCAAGGTTACTTTGTGTTTTGACGATTGAGGTCTTCATGTAATCCAACAAAAGTCTTAATTATTTTGGCCCATCTTTAATCATCAATGACACTGATTGGCCAAGATGTTTTTAAAGGACCTATATTCCACATCTTCCTTCTGTTTGATTTCTATTCACCAATTATGTTTGTGTGAGTTTGTGTAACAAAAATAGAATTCATAATTCTCTCTTTATCCCTTATTTATCTAAATTTATTTTAAACAAACTTGAAGATTGATTTATAAATAAATACAAATGCAACAGAGCCCTTATCTGATTGGCTGTCCTCAGGGCCAGCATCAGAGCGGATCTACCAGGCTGGCATCTAACTTCACTATCGATCGTGAACTATGTAGGAGGGACGTGGCAACTCGCTAGTGGGGGGTAATGCCTTTGAATGCCCCCCCTTGACGCCGGCACTGGCCTATCCTGTTATGCAGCACTTTCAAAAGGGAGCATGGGCCTTTTATCAGGAATGGGCTGCAAGTTTTGCAGCTTTGTTTTCATATATGGCCTGTATGGATGAGGGAGTGAACATCCATTTAGAAACTTCAGTAGAGACAGTTCGCCTTTACGTTTCTAGCGATCTATATTATTAATGCATGATCTTTTTTATGCTGTTAACCATAAACTTCTATTAACCCACTCAGTGGTCTCAGCTTTAGCATGGTTTTCGTCTTATCTACCCTGTGATGTCCCCCAGGGTTCTGTCCTTGGGCCTTATGTCTTTTTTCATTATATATGCTACCATTGCCTCATCATTGGCTCATGGTATCAGTTCTTTTCAGATCACTTTTTTTTGTAATTTTCATGCTGATGGCATACAGCTTCATTGTTCTTTAAGCCCTAACATTTACAGTTTTGCTTTCTTTGTGGACTGTCTAACAAAGATGAATAATTGGCTTTTAACCAACAACTTAAAACTAAATTCTCAGAAAACTGAGCTTCAAATTCTGACCTGTACACAGCTGTTAGCCAAAAGCTTGCATCACCCTCTAGATTCTCACAGGTCTTTCTGCATAACTTTGAATTTGTTGTTTTGAATTTTCCTTTTTTGTTGTTGTTTTGATGCTCCTTTGAGGGCTCTTAGTCATCCCTGTTGTTTTCCATTTGAGAATATTATGAGTTAAGGTCTGTTGTCTCTAAGGCTGAGATTATGTATAATTTAATAACATTACGCAACGATTTCTGTAACTCTCTTAACTTAAAATACTGCCAAAAGTCACTCCCACAAATGGACTCCCATCTCTCCTATTTAATTTTCTCTGCCTTGGATTTTAGGATACAGTATGAAATCCTCATTCTCGCTTATAGAGCCGTATATGATCAGGCTCTTCACATTATGGACCTCCTGCAGCATTACAGCCAAGTCTTGAGATCCACCCAACAAGATCTTCTTTCTGTGCTTTGTTCCAGGCTGAAGATGCATTGGAATTGCTCTTTTCAGTCTGTTGCATCCAGACTGTGGAACAGTCTTCTTCCAGCACTGAGATTGGTGCAATCAGTCACAGTTTAAGGCTCACCTTTTTAGACAAAACCTTTTGGTAGCTTTTATTAAATTTATTATTTGTCATATTTTAAATTCTGCATTTTAATGGAATTTTATTGTGACGTTTGTCTGTGAAAAGCGCTTCATAAATAGCCTTTACTTACTTTCCTACATTAGTAACTAATTTCTTAAAGTGTATTCCAGGCAGGTTGTTGAGTGTTTAGTATGTCAGTAGGGTGAGGTCTGGTCAAGAGGGTGTTCCGGCACACCCCTGAGTTCCTGATGTCTTCTCACTTAATGGAAGAGGATTGTAAAGCTTTTTCCTGGTACGACTGCCAGGAAATTCACATTATTGAGGCTGTGATGTCAACGTGTTGCACTGCAAATGCAAAGCCAGAGTGAAGTTAATGCAGAGTAAACTTTGCTGGGAAGTCGAGCTGTGATATTTCCTCGCTGTCTAAACATTTAGGCCGGGTTTCTGATGAGTGTTTTGAGGTGTGAAGGGTTTTTAGGTCATAAAGGTGTGACTCTGCCCCGGCACGTTTGAGACGCGTGGCTAGGGGCACATTTGAATCTGTAATTAATGTCCCGATATTTTCTGTCTGCTGGTGTTTCCAAAAGCTCAGCACAGCAACGTGACTTCAGAACTTCTTTACAGGTTAAGGCCAGACTAACTCCAGATCACAAAGAGTGTGCACATTAAACAACGCGGCATGCAGCCTCTTACATGAGACCCGTCGATGAAGTGAAGAACTGTTTTTTCTGTTTGTTTTCTGTGCTGGATTTTAGGACCTGCACGTGTCTGCCTTCCATTTGCCCAATAAATAAACTCCACAGAGATGACATTTGAACATGGCCATTTGCTCTTAGATGTTTAAAATAGGTTTTGCTTGTCTGACTCCTCAGCTGTTTTCCTCATTAGTCCATTTTCCATGTACTGTAGTGGTTGATTTGAGAGTCTAGAGCTCAAAAGGCTTATAGCAAAACTGGAGCTGCTTAAATTAGAACTGCTTAATTTGTGCTGAGTGATTGGTAAGAATGCTGGTACAGTGTTGTGTACAACAGAGTGTGATGTGCACAGCAAGTGGGAAAAAATAGAGTGTAGTTTGCTGTTTAAAATGCTGTTCTCTCTGACAACTTAATTTCTCAGATCTCTGCTTTTCTGAGCGCCGTGTTGCGTGAACAGTCCAGAGACGTGATTCTCTCATCATGGGAGCCATGGCAGATATTTTTAAGCTTGTAAAAGGAGCATCAGCAAGAGATGGCCAGCTAAAACTCTCAGGAAGCAAAGGGCAACCAAAACAACACCTGCGAAGGCTGCCCGAGGCTACTACTCACCACCAAACAGGTTGCTGGGGTCAATTTTTGGGTAATTTTCTCCTCTGGTGATGGACACTCACATACTGGGGTCTGAGGGCACTGTTGGGCTGCACAGCACGGTCTGATAATGCTTGATACATATTCTTGGGTCTCTTTCTTCTGTTTTTAGTTCAACCACATGTTTCTCCACCTCCAGTTTGTACGTGACAGACATTTTTCTCACTTCATGAAGCCGTGGGAGTCTGTCAGGCTTGCCTTGTCATGGATCTCCAAGTAGCAAACGGTGAGAGAGAGCGAGAGAGAGCGAGAGAGAGCGAGAGAGAGTAACACACTGTTAAGACTTATAAAGACTTGTATAAATGTTTACGTGGTGTGTTGTTCATTAGATTTGTTTCAGCCATTTCACCAGGGTCAGGACTTACTGACATGGACTGATGAAGTCCATGATACGGCCAGATCCAAAAATTGGCCGATACTTTTTTGTTTTTGGTGGTAAATCTATCGTTTTTTGTACATTTTACTGATAAATTATTAAGAAAAATATATTTCACTAATTTTGTTACAAATATTAAAGTAAATTCAGCTACAATTCAGCAAAATTTTGTGGTACTGTCCTGAGAAAACAAAACTTTTTTTGTTTTGTTCTTCTTAAAGTTCTGTATTTTTATGATTGTAAATTCAATTATTACTGTATTTATGCTGCTTATACCAAAGAAAACGCGCCTGCATGAATTACAGTACAGTCTATACAGGGGTAACATCGGTATTTTACAATCTAGCACTGCGGGAGTGCAGTGTAAACTGTACATTACTAATATGGATATACCTTTTACATTTTCATTAAGGGTAATGCATAATTAACGAATTTTAAAACTAAACAAGTGTTTTGGGAGTATATTTAGGGTTTTACACTCATTTTTAGGATTTTTTTTTTTTTTTTACCACATCACAAATTTGTGTTTTTCAATTTGCAGGTGCTCTTGGAACGTGACTCCTGCAAATTTCAGGGGTTTACTGTATTCGTTTATATGGGCACCCCTCATCCATATTAGCATACTTGTTGCAGTATCCATCCTGGCCTTGTGATGGGTTTCAGACTCATCCCCTTATTATTTTTTCTTTAATATCTATCGTACAAATGGTCTACTTTCTCACAAGACCATCTGGTGCCCGCCTGCGCCCACAATACGAACATATTGGCAGCAGAGAGAGGCCAAGGATGCAAGCTGACATTCTTTTAAGCTGGAGTGCTACTGACCACCTCCACACTCGCATCCTATTAACCTACTTCTCATCTCTCCCTCCTCCAAGAAAGCAGGAAGGGCTGTTTGTTAGATCACACTGCCTTCAGAGTGTGTCATAGAGGGCAAGACGGAGGGACTGAGAATGAGGGCGAGACCCAGATTTTAGCCGCACAGGAGGAGTTTTAGCTTCATAATAAAATACTGAACTGATAACGAAATGCCTCAGTCTCACTGTCCTTCACTCTTTATTGCATGTGTTTATGGTCAGACCTGATAATTTAATGACAAATTCCAGCAGTTTTGTTGTTCTGTCAATTTCTACTGCTGGAGGGTGTGCAAGTTTGAGCAGAATCATTCAAACCTGAAAAAATAAATAATTATAGGCACTCAGTAATATCAGTAACAGAAGCACAACACATAAATATTAACCATCTGGTCACTTAGTTGGAGGACGGTGTTGTTAGTGCTGTTCAGCAGTAATGGAGGTTAACCTGCTGATCTTGTGTTTAGTCGCTTCGCTGCTACCTGGGCTTTCACACAGGTGCGATGTTTGAGAACTTTGTGGGTCTCTCCAGTGACCTGCTCTAGTCTGCTGACCCACTTACTTTACACTAATGCATTTGATCTGGACTTCCATGGACCTCAGTTAACTGAGCTGAGTGAGTTCATAGGGGTATAGATCACCATTACATTCTATTACATTACAGTACATTACATTCATTTGGCAGACGCTGTTATCCAAAGTGACTTACACTTTGAAGAAAGCATTTTCTCATCTATATTACTTTTAATACAGCGCATCAGTGTCACCCATTTTAACACTGCAATTACAGCTGGCTGACCCAGATGTGCTTCTTCAACGGACTGTGAAGAAACTCTCAACTTCAGGGCTGTGGGAGAGTCAAGTGCTAGATCTTTAATTAGTGCAAGAAGATGTATGCTTAATCAGAGGAGTGTGAATTATGATAGATAAGTGCATCAGGAGGGGTGGTGCTCTCTGAGTAGAGTCTTCAGGAGGGATTCTGCTGCTCTGGTCACCGTAGGCAGCTAATTCCACCAGCGGGGAGCCATGAAAGAAATAAATCTGGACTAGGTTTGCCTTGTGTGTAGGAATGGCAGCGCCATGTTCCTTGGAGCAGCGGAGAGGACAAGTAAGAACATAGGCCTGAATGATAGGATTAAGGTAGCTGGGTACAGACCCAGATATCACTCTGTAGGCAAAAGTTAGTGACTTTAGTTTCATTCAGGCAGCCCTGGGTCTCCAATGTAGTTCAGTAAGCACTGGGCTTTTAGGTTGGGTGAAAACCAGCTGAGCTGCTGCCATTACAAGGTGACCATCTTATTTGGTGGAAGAACTACCATGGCCCACCAGATTTAACATGTTTAGTCGAAGCCGTTTGAAACACTAAACCCTTGGTGCCAGAATGTTGCTAGAGCTGTACATCCAAGCTAAGAACCATATCTTTGGGAGCAGCAGTGGTTTTTTTTGGCTCCATTACTTCAAGTACAAATTGAGACCTGATGTCTTACTTGGTTTGTAATCTTTTGGCCTGTAATTCAGCCCTACATGCTTCACTCGTTTGCTCCGATCCGGTGTTGGGTCCATTTCCCTCCTTGTGTCAGATTACCCAAAACCACATTAACCCACTTTCTCTGAAACGGAGCTCGGGTTACAGACTCTTGCAGTGACGTGTTGTGGACACGGTGGAGTGTGAATGCTGTGCCATGCTTTAGTGAACGTAGCTGGAACTGGGTCAGCAGTGGCTAATGTATCCTCATCTATATTACTTTTAATACAGCGCATCAGTGTCGCACCCATTTTAACACCGCAATTACAGCTAGCTGACCCAGATGTGCTTCTTCAACAGACTGTGAAACAATTTGCTGCCTGTAGGCTAAACCCATTAAAGACTAGGTGGCACGTGAACTGAGCTTGTTATACAAAAAGGTGTCTTTAGCAGGGCCTGACTGATTCGGACACCCAGATAAATGTTTTGCTAAAGTTTCTGAGAATATGGTTCAGTATTTTTTTCAGAGTTCTTTGCAGTTTGTTTTTTATCGTTTAGTCCTGCCGTATTCAACTCCAACCTGCATCGACCATGACTTATTACAAGCTGGTTAATGTGAAAGAAAGTAGCGAGGTACACGGGGAGGAATGGTGAGTGAGTCTTGGCTCTGAGTGATGTCTTTGTTGACGTGGGAAGGTTATCCTGACCTTCTCCAAAGGAGCACCTGGACATCGTCCCACTTGTCCTGTCTGTAATAATTTTCTCCTCCTCTCTCTCTCCCTCTTCTTCTCAGCATTGTGTTGCTTGCTGAGGGAGTTGGATGGAATTTAATCAACAACGATCCTCCAAGAGAAATGGAACGAGATAATATATGATGATGGGAGGAATGGAGAGAGAGGGTGCGTGCGAGTTCTAGTTATTTCCCTGGGCAGGACATTCAGAAGTGGGGATGAAGAAGGTCTTTATCCACCTGTTTTTTCTGTATGCACCCACAAAATCCAGACCTGTGTTATACCTACCAGCCTTGGCATGGTGTTTCTCTGTACCTACCACACTGGCAGAGACCCGACACATGTCTAAGGTTTCCAGGTCATGTGACCTGTGTGAAAATGAACATTTCCTTTCAGCTGCTAAAGGGCAGATGATTCATTGTTATTGAAGGGGTGAATTCCAAAACACTTTTCCATTCACTTCCATTGGCACCTCTACACACTACCACAATTTTAAGGAACAACTTAAGGAAAGAAATGCATGAATAGAGAGCCTACACTTTGAGTGGTTAATGCTTATGTGTGGGTTCGAAGCTATTGTGCACTTCTTTCCTTCTGAAATGTTTTCTTTAACAGTTATTCGTACTCTTTAAGCTTTTTTTTCTTTAAGTTTTATTTTAACGTCCATTATTTGCACTTGTATGCATATACGTCTCATGTATTTTCTCTTTGTGAACTTTCACAAAGCTGTCAGTGCTCTAGACATGCTGGAGAGTTTGGAGGCCTGAGACTGTCTCCGTATGGTGGATGGGTCCTCTGAAGGAACCGAACGCCAGCTTGAAGAGGCCGCCTCATCATCTGCTACTCAGTTCAGCACATGCTGCTGTTCTGTTTGCGGCTCTGACTCATTCTCACAGTCGCTCTCTCAGCACTTAATGATTCAGGGTCAGGCACTGGTGGTCCTATTGTGTTTGAGGGTGGAGTGGACTGCAAGGTAGCAGTGATGGATGGTGAAGTGTGTTTGTTCTTGTTGAGGCGGCGCGTTTGTGGGTCAGTATCAGGATCAGTAAATCAGTATCTAAAACATGGCTGTCAGTTTTTAGACCCGTGCTACTGCCCTGTGCCCTTTGTGAAACTTTGTGTGTGTTTGATGTGTGTTTAGTTAAGTCCATGTTAAGGACATGAATACACACACCCACCCACACGCCAGTACACGAAACTGCAGGTGTGAAGTGTGGGAAGGGCCCTGAGAGAGCCCCTTTATTCGACAGTGCTGGGATCCTGATAAGTGAGCATCAAAAGACTATCGTTCCATTTTCACAGGACTTCTCCTCTGCCACGAGTTATCGTGCCGTACCGGGAACAAAGGTTTTTCCATTACGAATAAAGTGATCCATGCCTGAGCCGTACCCGTGCCGTCTCTGCTTGATGCCAGGGCCAAAGGCCAGCTGCAGCCGAGTTGACGACATCACTGCTTTTTGATTGGACAGACTTGGAAAGAGACATTTTTTGTATTTTTCCCACAATAACAAAAAACAATGAAGATAGAAACTAACAGGGAATTCGACGAAGTACAGGCACTACTGTCTGTTTGGGACGAAGATACATTTCAGTCGGAGTTTTCTAACGCTGTGAAAAATGCGAAGGCGTACCAGGACTTCATTAACAAGATAGCTGGGTCATTGCATGCCTAAACATTGCCAAAAAAACTCAAACAAGACTATAAATAATAAAAGATCACAATAACAAAAGTGGTTGTGACACAAAAACTTTCTGCTCGGTTGATTCCATTGACGTAGTTTTGGGACGACTGCCCATATACTGTGGGGAGAGAGTTGCACTGCCGACGCCTCAGCAACACCATTACTGGGCTGAGATACATTAAAGCATGGTACAAATTCAATGCTCGTTCAGTACATTTTCAGTACAGCATGGTTCCTCTATACCTGTGGAATAGTCTGTGATTACTGAACAGAAACTACAACCCCAGTAAGTATCTGAGATCAGTGAATACACGTCAGCAAGAGGAGCCCAGAGGTTCTACTAAATATGGTGAAGCAGTGCATTTCTCTTCCCTAACGCACTTTATTTACGTGTAAGCATTCCAATTTCCTGGCCAATTTTGTTGTTTGCAGTTCCACCCACTAGCCCAGACTCTGCCAGTGTATGGGGCTAAATGGCCTAGTGGTTAGGGATTTGCCCATGTGATCAGAAATTTGTAGGTTTGAATCCCAGCACTGCTAGTGTAATCACTGCCAGCCGTCCCCACACGCAGCCATCCCCCTGTTCCTGGCTGCCCACTGCTTAACTTATGGAATGGGTTAAACACACACTGTGTGCTGTGGTGTGTTCACTTGTGATGATAAGGGGCCACTTTACTTAACACTGGGAGGGTGAAGACAAGTACATTCTTCTACACGCACAGCTCTGCCACATAATATCAAACCTCCACTAACACGCTCGACAGCTCAACACGCTTGGAGGAGAATGCTCCCTGGCTCCCTGTGGCTGCTCGTGTTAAGTTCAAATCCTTAACGCTTGCTTTTAAGGCCAAGAACGGACTTGCTCCCC
>JBBPDE010205093.1:0-15471 GCA_037974605.1 Nannopetersius ansorgii
TATATATATATATGTGTGTGTGTATGTGTGTATATATATATATATATGTATATATATATATAGAACCTCTTATGAATAATTATTTAAGACCTTTAAAATATTGATCTACACAGAGTCCTGTTGTAGTTACTTGGTAGTAAACACTATGTAATATTTGAGTGTAAATCATGTAATTGAATGTTTTTCTCTTTTATTAAACAACTATTTCTTATAATTCGCTGTGGCCAATATATGTTGGTTCTGTTTTAAAATGGTCAATACGTTTAAAATGTGGATACATATTAATATTTCTAAATTGCATCATGCACTTCCAGAAAACATCATCACTGTCATATAAAAACAAGTGTAAATGTCAATCTGTGATCCGTATCAATTTTGAGAAAGAGAGGGCAAGAGGGAAATAAAAGGAAGACACCTGACTAATTTGGTGTCAGATCTGTTCATCTGAAAGGTCATGCTGACCAGTGCATGCTGCCAGCACAAACTGAAAGTCTGGGAGTGACCATTCATGAGTCAAGACGTTGGCTGCAGATGTGATGTTCACTGGCTTGCTTGCCTGATCATGTTCATATTGGCTAAATCATGTGAAAGGCTTTGAGGACCTGGATATGGTCACTCAACTGAATTGTATCAAGACATATCGCATGAATGAGTGGGGCAGAGCCTGGTGTGTTATTCCTGTTAAAGGGCAGGTTTAGTGGAGCTGAAAGCTAGAGGTAAAGAGGCATCAGAAAAGACCTGAGAAGAGTGCCACTGCTTTCTGATCTTCACTGGTGAATCTAAGGAGAATAAATTATTCAGCATTCATCCTCTAGAATGATTAGTATGTTTTAATAAAAATTTGTATGCACTGGTAGTTTATGTGGAATTTCTTTAAACTTCCAAAAATGTGCTAGATTATTTCTAAAGAGTCTTCATCACTTAATCATTACATCACAGTGAATTTTATATATGATTGTCAATAAACAAATCAATAAAGTGTTTGTATTTGTATTAGGTTTTTTTTGTATTAGTTTACTATTAGTTTACTAATCTTGATCTTACCTCTCCTGCTCAAAATCACTAAATACTACAATAAATTTCTACTAGCACCCCTAAGAGATTTCTATTGTGTAATATAACAATATAATAAAACTAGTTGGTGTTTGGTCTGAGCTGATAGCACAGGCTCAGAGGTGATGCCATTAAGTAACATGAAGATCTGAGGTCTCACCGTATAGAAAAATGGCGGCTTACTATCATTGGATCATTTTTGCCCTTATATTATATGACACGCCATTATTTAATAAATTAAGGCATTAATGACCTAAGTAATTATATTAAACACTTTTTAAAGCATGTATACCCATTTTAAAGAATCCCTTTTCGCAACGTTCTTTGTAGAGAGCATGTTGTACAGACTGAACTGAAAACTATCCACAAAACATAAGTCATTGTGAATGTTCATGGTCTGTTCATGGTAATAACTGTTGTACTCTCTCTTTTCTGTCTCTGTGTGCCACACACTTGACACATAAAACCAGCAGTGCTTGAAGAGAACCACTCCACACACAAGTCAGTAAGTCTGAAGAACAACACTCAACTCTGTCCTTACCAGGCTGTAATTACTGCATGCAGGTACACACAAATAATAGCTTGGTTTCTCACCATGTGCATTCTGCATGCAATTTAGCAAGCAATGGGATAATTAGTCCTACTGTGTGTCAACATTTGTCTAACTGTCACATGCATATGAATGAAGTGAGATGAACAAATGTTTTGTATATCAGGATGAGTTTTATAGCATTCCTACAAATACAGAAAGCATTTCAGCCACTTACATTCAATAGATCAAGTTTAACCCATTTAATCCCTCTAAAAGTGTTGTTTTGGTTTTGGGCAGCTAATGCAAGTTTAAAAAATTAAAAAGAGGTCGTCTCCCCTAAATTGTATCAATGTCATGTGACTTGTGTGAATGGAGACATGACCAGGCCCCTTTACATCCAGCCTGCACCTCTGGAAAGAGATGTCTGCCTCAAACTTGTTCAAGAGGAAGTTCGTAAAATACCTTAATTAACAGATATTACTAAAATATTTTAAACACATATTTTCTAAAGGGTCTACTACTAATATTTAATAAGAATTATATGCCTGCATGCATCTTTTCACCGTAAGAAGAGTAAATGTAAGCATGGCAACATTTGTTGCCGCCAGCGTAACACATAGTCATAGTGCTAGTTATGCTACCTGTCAAAGATTTTGGCTGTTTATTCTATTTATCTTTATCTTTTTTTTTCTACGCAACTTAAAACTATCAGAGGTCAGGCCAGGGGGTGTTACAAGAGATCTTGGTGGGAAGAGCGGCCTCCCGTTGGGGGGTGACCAGCAGAGTCGCTGCGGTGGGATCCGCCCTGCTTGGGGGCGGGCCTTGGAGTCTTGGATCTCTTCAGTGCATGGATGGCCCTCCACCAATGGGGGCCTGCACCGTGTCAGCGGTCGCAGAAGGTCTAGGGGTTCCCTACCCATTCACTACACATGTACCACATAGTGGGTGTAAATAGGTCAAATAGGTCAAAATAGGTGACTATGTAGTTTCCCATGTAAAACCTACATTTTCACTAGCATAACCACCAAGAAATAAAAAAATCCAAACATATTGTGTGTTAGGGATGTCTAAGGAGTAAAATGCATGCATTTATTTTGCAGGGAAAAATTTGGGATTAAACGGGTTAATTAGTAAGTACTGAATATTTGCTCTAAAGGCTTTAATTCCTAAGTTCTGTTTGATATATGGTGTTGTTCAGAGTTAGTTTCATCTGCCTCCTTGTAATTGGGTGACAAAATTGTAATCTGTGCAGCAGAAATGATTAAAAGTCAATAATGACGAGGCATTTTCCAATTCACCAAATCAAATTAGCTTTCACAGCATATATCACAATAAAAATTAGTTTCTGACTATCAGCAGCTCAGAATATTGTATCCTTATAAAAATTCTCCTCTCTGCATTGCATCGAAAGTGGGACTTCAGGTAAAGTGGAACAAAAACATTGCATGCTGTATTGCTCTTTGAGTGACAGAAGTCAGTCAAATGCATCAAAGTGATTCCCAGGACACGTTGGTCCACACCAGTGATTTAGTATTAAGCTACTTTCAGGAGGACAGTGAAGATCTGCTTCCATTCGTCTTTTGTTGTGCCTTGCCATCTTTGTTGTGGTTTTGGTCATAATTTTAACTCCATCAGCTTCTATGAATCAGTGTCCCAGTTTAGCATAGCTTATCTTAGAGAACACTTATAGCTGCATATGGACAAAAGCAGTGGGACGACTGACCACTACACCTACAGGAACTCTATTTAAATACATATACTTTAGTATGGAATCGGTCCCCCTTCGCAGCTACAACAGCTACCACTCTTCTTGGAAGGCTTTTGAAAAGATGTTGTAGTTTCTGTGAGAATTTGTGCCCATTCACTGATGTTGGACAGGAAACCCTGGCTTGCAATCTCTCGTCATCCCATCGGTGGTGGATAAGATAAGATAAAGCTTATTAGTCCCACAGAACTAGTCCCACAGAAGGGGAATTTAGATAGGGTTGAGGTCAGGCCTTGTGCAGGCCAGTCAAGTTCTTCCACACCGAACTCATCCTGCCATGTCTTCATGGAGATTGCTTTGTGCACTGGGACACAATCACGTGGGGATAGGAAAGGTTCTTCCCCAAACTGTGTCCACAAAGTTGAAGGCATGACATTGTCCAAAATGTCTTGGTGTGCTTAAGCATTAAGATTCACTGGAAGTAGGGGCATATCTGAATTTAGTAATTATGAGATGTGTTCCAATACTTTGGTCCATGTTGTGCACATCTGATTACATGTAAAGTGAATTATTCTAGCACAATGAAAATGCATGAAATAAATGTTTTGGCCCTAATATTTCTGGCAGATCCAAAGACACAGTTGACTTGTCCATGGTCTGGCTACAAATGTGTTGCTACTATTAGGTTGACCAACCTTATGGAATGTAAATAAGGACTCCATTCAACTGCAAGAGTGTGACAGTTAACACTGCTAGAATAGACCAGTTTTACTTGCCAATATTGTTTCAAAGCCTCCCAGTTTCAGTTAACTCTAAAGCTATGCATACAAAACTGACAGATTCTGACAGATTCATTGCTTCATTAAATGAGTGTGTACTGGTTGTATCTTAACCTTGACCTGTTTAGGTTTTATTAACTTCTTGAGAGAGAGGGAGAGAGAGAGAGAGGGAGAGAGAGAGAGAGGGTGAGAGAGAGAGAGAGAGAGGGAGAGAGAGAGAGATGGAGGTTGATGCCAAATATAGCTCCTTTGTACACCACTTACGTGCCAAAACACTGCATGAAAAAAATCTCAGCTCATATTTTGGCAACTACTGCACTCAAATCAATCTCTACAATTCAAAGGAAGTCCAACTGAAATGACCATAAAATGCAGAAAATTAGAATGTAATTCATCAGAGGATTTAGTTAATGGTCTGGGGATGAAGTCTGTTTCTAACAATCTGGCAAACATCAGTCTGAACCATGTTTTAACTGTGTTAAGCTTAGGTTGACCAAGCCTTTTCTTTACATTTTCATACCAACATGTCCACATTTCACTCATGCCTTTACTTTTTGCTCTGCTAGACTTCTAACAGTAGTCCTTCTTTTTCTTCTTGTTGTTTATTCTTCTCTCCTATTGTTTTTTTTGCTGTCTGGTGTTAGCTTAGATGAGGATGGGTTCCCCACTTGAGTCTTGGCTCTGCTTACTCCTTTCCATTGTTAGCCTTGGCTTGCTCACTTGGGGTTTGGACCTGGATTTCTGTAAAGCTGCTTTATGGCAACACTTGCAACACCTCTACACAAATACATTTGAAGTGAAGTGAGACACCTCAGTTGTACCATGACGATAGAATTATGCTGTTTCTTTCACAGCAGACTGTAAAATGACCGAAACAGAACTGGAGAGTCTTGTTATTATGCTGACCCAAAATAATTGCTCATCTCATTGCTCACACACATCTTAACAGTTCCACAAAATCACACATAAAAACTAACTTAGATATTCCTGTCAAGTGAAAAAATATATATCATTGAAAACAATCATTTTGTGGCTGGAAACACAAATGTTGATAAACTTGGCAATCAGTTTCTGAATAGCTTATTTCAAAATACCATTCTTGTCCTTAAAACTCAGTTTGTATTAGTAAAATCCAATTCAACAAGGCTGTCTAAATCAGTCTAAAACCACTGTTTGCTCTCGTACACACTCGCAGCACACTCAGTGTGCTGCAGCTCTCCAGGCCCCCTCCCTCTGCAGGTACTTGTTGGCGGAGACTATCCTGAAAGATCTCCCGGATACAGAGATCGTGTTTTTCGGTTTGTTTCCAAGACCTAAAATTGTTCTATATGGGAATTTGAGTGTGACCATGTCTTTTAAACCCCAGTAGCAGTTATTATTGTCTTTTTTAAAATACAAAAAAATCTGAGTGATGTAGGAATGCCAAACACAGACCAGCATGGTGTTTGAAACCATCAGCATCAACACAAACAGAAGGAATCTCATAAATTGTTTGGCTGTGTGACATAAATGTTGTTGTGCTGCTGGCACAGATCCGTGTCTCTCGTGTTCTAAGCGCTAGTTCAGGTGCATCTGTCAGAAATAGTACTTAGGACTCCTTTTAGTACCATTAGGCCCTGTAGACTATTGTTGAGCAGGTTTCAGAACCCATACAACTGGAATCTTCAGTACTGGACCAATAACCAATTAGAAAATATGGTTCCAGTTTTTGGTGTGCATTGTTCTGAGACTTCATACATTTGATAAAAGCTATCAGTTATGCAATCGCTGTGAGTTTGACTAATGTCTAACCTTTGGTTTTCATAAGTAGCCCTGTATACCAATACAATGCATAGAGAAATAAAAGAAACACAATGATACCATCAGTTGTCTTGAGCAATATAACATAGTAAGTCCCAGGTCGTGCAGAAGCAGACTTCAGTTAAGCTGTTTAACAGGAGACTTAATGACGGATAAAGTCAGGTGCAAAGATAAGTCTGGGAGTGACAAAATGTGTACCTATGAACCCCAAAATCCATCCAGGGTGTATGTGTGTGCATGACCTGAGGTGAATTGTAAGTCAAGCAGATCTAGAAAGGTGAGCCTTGGGGTCTTAGACAGTCTTATTGACTGAAGGTTCTGCTCCAACAGTCTAAAGAAAGTTAAATAGAGCTTATAGGAAGTATAAGCATGCCTTAGTATGCCTCTGCCTTTCAATTTGTGCCAGAATGTCTCTTTTTTTTATGTCACTGGAGCCTCAGTTTGTTTGTTTTTTTGGCAGTAATGCAGTTATCCTCCTGACCCTGGTGTGATGTGTACAAAATCTCTACGTTCAGCAGGGCTGCTGTGGGCAGAGGGGGTAATGAAGTCTTGTTTGGTGGCTTGTCCTTTGCGGCTGGTGTGCGTTGGTATCGCTGTGTGGATTTCTGAGGCTGCATTGTCAGGCTCGAGCAGGAAGCAAGACTGAAGACTTAATTAGCCTGTCTCTAATTGCAGTCATTATCGGTGGCCCAGGAGGAGACAAAAAGGGGAAAGAGAAATTTTGATAAAGCTGGTGAAAAAAACAACAAATGGACAAAAACTGACTTGCTACAGTATTGATGTTTATGTGACATAAACCATTCAGCACCTCTATGGTGAGATGCTCTAAGGTCTGGTAATCTAAATGATGATTATGTATTAATTATTGAATAATTATAATACAATGACTAATACTTTATTAACCTTTTCCCCACTGTATGTTAAGCGTTACTGTGACACTTGCTATGTTGTTACACAGGAAATGGCCTAAATACATTTCATACTGTATACTTGTATATGTGTACAATAAACTTGAGTAAGTTGAGTAATTTTGAGTTTCAGAACTTGACATGCCAAACAGTTACAGTAGGACAATCGAAAAAAACTGCATCATGAATTGGATGTCAATGCAGCTCCTCTCCCAGACAAATGTATTCCCTTGTCTTTCATCATTTACTGCACATTAAAAACCCAATAATTGTAGCAAGCCTCACCACAGGTTCCAAGAACAGTATCTGCTTTCTCTAGTCTTCACTAAATTGTAAGTTATTTACCCCGTCCATAGCTCATTTGGTTAATGATTTCTCTTCATTTCCTGTGACCCGTCTGGTCTGCTATGTTCGATCCATCAAGCTTTCTTTAGATCTGTATCCCATAATTGATTTAAAGGAGTGTGCCTGACCTGACTGCTGGAGTGGAGCAGGCTTTTCGTGCCAGGACCCCCTGCTTGCCTCTAAATGCCTGATGTATACTGCATGTGAGGTCTCAAATTGATTGGTGTGTTTGTCACGCAGAATGAATGGCTTTAGGCACCTGCATTCTGGAGCGCTTTAAACAGGCTTATTCTACAGCGAAGCGGCAGGCATCAAGAGCTTTTGGGGCTGGTGCATGTGTGTTTGATTTGCAGGTTTGTTTAAGTTGTCCTCTGGTTTATTGACATTCCTGTCTCCATCCCTAATTCTGATTCTCATTCTAGACTGTGGAAAATGTCTCACTTGTGCAAGCTGGAAAACCAGTTCCTCCTCGGACGTTAATCTTTGTAAATAGATTTTTTTTAAAAATTAGAATCTATTTTAATTTAAGAAACATTTCTAACCTAATCTCTACTATATCTGTGACATAAAGTCTGTAACCATTTTTGCCATTTTCTGTTCTTATGTACTGACACTACAGGATCGGTATGGAGCATGTTAGACACCCAAAGTCCGAATTCAGTCTAACGCTGATTTATCGGAGAATCGAACTGTATATAATACACTAAAAAGTTGTCAACCGCCATAAAAAGAAGAACAAGAAGCCCGCTGCAGCATGTAGTCTTGTCCTCGTATTTTAGTGTTTTGAAAAAACTGCTGACATGTCAGACATCCCAAAATTTCTGTTAACTATCTTTTTGTTTTTGACACGATTTGTTCGATGAAGACATGTCAAGTCTCCTGACAGTTCACCATCTGTTCTGCTTGTAAGCGCATCTGCTAGAAAGCTGTTCTAGCGATTCTAGCACGATCTGTTGCCGAAATGTGTATGCAAGACAGAACCATGAACTGACCATAGAGGGAGGTGAAATATCAACTTGCCTGAAAAATTAACAACAAAATCAAGAAAAACACACATTTATTTAATTTGTAGCTTTTTAATAGATACACTTACAAGTAAATTATATTAACGTTACTTCTAAATACTTTTCTTTAATAATTTTAATAATTAACTTTTTGTTAGCTTTAGCATTATTGTCACCAAAGACAGAGAGCTCCTTTTGGTACCATTACGTCCTGTTAGTTCCAGTCTTGAGCAGGTCCAAAAAAACATAAAACTGGAACCTTCAGTAAAGGTTGAAAAAACTGCACTTCTAATGCAGTGATTTTGTGTAGTAGTAGTAGTAATAACTATAAATTAGGGGCGTCTGGTGGCCTAGTAGTTGGGGCATTCGCCCTGTGATCAGAAAGGCAGGGGTTTAAATCCCAGGACTGGTGGCAGCACTGACGTACCCTTAAACAGGGTACCATCCCCACACACTGCTCCCCGTGCGCTGTAGTCACTTGGTGAATGGGTTAAATGCAGAAGAATTATTTTGTGTTGTTCACATTGTGTGCTGTGGTGTGTTGCACGCTTTACACTTTGTGTGTTGGACCTGTGGTTGACACATTAACTAGTGCTCTGGTGATTCATTCTGTTTGGTCATCTTGTATGTGGGATGGTGTTACTTTGGGTATTCAACACACTGTAAAACAATGCACAGAGAGAAAATAGGAATAAGATGCTGACTTCACATACCTATACGATGTGTAGCTCTATAGATACTGAATTATGTCACAGTAAGTGGAATTAATGCCTTCCATTCCACATGTATTTTTGAGCCAGCTTGGTTTTGATATGTAGTAATCAATTAAGGGTTTTATATATTTTTTTTGCTTTTGTAGCCAATGTATTATGATCTTTACCGTCAGTTTCATTTATTTTGTCTGTGATCTGTGATTCACTGAACTTGAATGGTCTGCAAATGCTTAGGAAAATATTCTGCATAGTTTTGGGTTATTTTCCAAAACAGCTGTTCTGTGCTTTTAGGTGTAAAAAGATGTTATTGAAGTCAGACCATAGCCATTTTCAAAAGGCTTAATTCTCTACTTTTGTTGACCAGAGAAATGAAATTGCTCTGTTCTTGAAAACCATAATGAACACCGGACCTTGGGAACAAATTGTCTTTGAAAAATACTTATTTTCAATAGTACTGAATTGAACTTTAAAATTCATATGTTATTTTTTAAATTATTATTAAATGATTCTTGATATGCTCTTTTGTCTCTTTCATGTCAATTAAAACATGCTATTTGGTTTTGTGATATCGTTTTACTATTATTGTAGTGATTTTTGTTGTTTACTACTTTGACTTTTTACATGTGTCTCTTTTAAGAATTTGCCCCCAATAAACATCTTCATAAAGTGATTACAGGCACTTTACAAAACAAAGGCACTACATAAACAGAATAAAGGAATAAATATATTGTAACAGATAACAGTCCTGCCTGTCACTTATTTTGTTCTGGGACAGTAATGACTATGAAAGAGGCTGAGAGTGGTTAAATTTATTGAAAGCCAAACACATTTCACCCTCACACACATTTCATTTACAGCTCAACTGAGTGTCCACCAGACTGACTCCCTTCTCTGTATGCTCCTCTCTTCCTTTAACATCTCTGACATTCCCCTTTCCTCTCGCTTCTTTCCTCTCTCTATCGCTCCCTCTTCTCACTCTCCCACTTGCTCTCTCTCTCTTGCTCTCCTGCTTGCTCTCTCTCTCTCTCTCTCTCTCTCTCTCTCTCTCTCTCTCTCTCTCCTGTGCTCTCTTTTCTTCTCATCCTTTTCCCCCCTCTCTCTCTCTCTCTCTCTCTCTCTCATGTGCTCTCTTTTCTGATCATAATTTTAATCACCACTGGGAATAGACTCTCTCTTGACAAATTACCCTCCCGCTTTTGCTAAATGTTGTACTGGTGTAATAGATTTTTTGATTGTGACCAGAAGACATATTTTTATTGCAAGGGTTTGGGCAAGTGTGCCAGAACATTTCATATTTTCATCCCATCTGCCCAGTGTTATTAAAAAACAAATAATGAAACACATTCTAAAATGTTCTTGAAACAAAACAAGTAGTAATCATATCTTTTGATTGATTGAACAGTCCTGGATCTGCAGGAGTTTACAACACAGCCTCTTATAGTCACTAAGGAAACAGAAAATGAAATTTGTTTTGTATTATTTTGATAGTCCAGGCTT
The DNA here is from genome assembly GCA_037974605.1 of Nannopetersius ansorgii. Lineage (NCBI taxonomy): Eukaryota > Metazoa > Chordata > Actinopteri > Characiformes > Alestidae > Nannopetersius > Nannopetersius ansorgii. Next base: position 10,337 of record JBBPDE010205093.1, read on the forward strand.
GCTGAAGTCCTCTGAAAAAGGTTTCTGTATATTGCGTAAGTACAGCCCTTTTACAGTAACCTTTAAAGCACTGTTTCATTTCCACCAGGTGTACGCTCTATAAACAAAGGTAAGCATGTTCTTCAGTGTCTTGCTGCACATGGGCACATTAAGTGAACTCCCTGGGTGGCTCCCTAGCTGAAGTCGGCAAGTCTTGCCTGGTTTTGTGTCACTTAAAGACTTGTACAATGTACAAAAGCAGCAAATAACAGAGATCTGGTCTCACTTCATGTTGTCATGAAAGAATTATTAAAATTGTTTCTCACAAAATGTTTATTTCAGCAAGAGCCTGGCCACCTGGTATGCCTTTGTAACTTAAAGATAGAAAAGTTGCAAAGTTAGCCATAACAATAAAGAAGGCAATCTTAATTGTTGCAGTAAAAAGGCATTGCAGTGAACATGTATTTTCTCAAAGCGATTTGTAGATTCTCTACATCCCTTACAAATGAACAGGATATTTTGTTATTGTGGCTTAAAGACCTGTATATATGAATAAACTCTTTCTTCTGAGTGATCATGCCTGTATTTACAATGTAAATGTAAATGTATTGTTTCATTTCAAATCCAAATTTGGTGGCTGAAACACTCCTTGTAACTTCAACACAAATGGACAAGGTTAAACTGCAGATGAGGGTTTTTTTACTAGTGAAAAGAGTGAAATGGTCTGTTCTTGAATCTCAGTCTTAATGGACCGATGAATGAAAGTTTGTAAATGTCAGCTGTGTTTACTAAATTATAGGCCTTTTCAATCATTCATAGTACAGTCAAAGATTAGTATTTTAGAGATTTCTTAGAGATTGGAACAACAAATATATAAGTGCAGCGCAGGTGAATTTGCAGGTAGGAGTGTTTAAGTATCCACAAGGCCATGTGAAATGAATGTGGTGCATTCGAAATGCAGCAAAAGTCTAATTTATTACTTGAAAGTGTCAAACTATCAGTGCTGCTATTCTTCACTGTAGACAGAATTGCCACCCACTGCCCACGTCTTGCACTGAAGTAGAAAAGGGATGGGACATTACCTTTTTGAAATGTTCTATGCAAAGCAAGAGCGAAGTGGCTCATGCCGCCCTCATTTGGTTCTTTGCTGGAAGACCCCAGAAGAGGCGTATTCAAATGGGTAATTTGCACAGAGCCCAAACGCAAAACATTCCTACAGTGCTCCCAAAGGCAGCGAACGAAGTAGGATTCTTTAGAGTTCCTGTCTGTGTTTTGTCATTGGCACTTTATTTCATGAAAATAAGCAATACAATGCTCCTCCCTCTCCTACCCGCTCGGATACACAGCATACTCGGAGCAGAATGAATTGTGGAATCAGAGAAGATTTTTATAGCCCCTCTAAAACATGCCCCCATTAAAACGAGAGAAAGACAGAGAAAGAGATGGTGATTGAGTTGGGTGGCAGGCAGGCGGAGAAACAGACTTGTCTATAAATTCCAATAAAACTCATTCTCTTACACGCCCAGCATTCAGACACAAGCAGAAAGTGAAAGAGCTGGTATATGAGTATTAATTGGGGTGGCTGATGGAGCGTGGGTGTGTACTTTACCTTCTCCATTTCGGCAGGCTCTTCTGTTCTCTCACTCTATTCCATCAATATGCCGGACGAGAATGTGTCGGCCTGCTCACTCTGAACACACACTCCCACACCTGCTCATGCACACACATACAGTGACATGCTGATGAAGTATGAGCAAGAATACATTCCTGAAAGCTGTGATAATATTTCACAATAATTCACACCAATTTCTAAGAGAACAATACTCTTTACAAGAACAGCCAACTCCATTACTGGAGTTATTGGTTCCTGGGTTAGAGATGGGTAAAAAAGATCAGATTCCTTGCTAATTAGCTCAAACTGAAAAGCATTCTAGTAAAGAAAATAAACTGTCGTTTATTTATTTATTTATTTTTTAACATCACATCAGCCCTGATGCATGTTCCCATCTTGTACCACTTGATAAGGATTAGGATAAAAGGTCTTTTCTGTGGTTAATTGGCTCAATATATATACAACCCCAAATCAGAAAATGTTGGCATGTTAAATTAAAATCAAACTGAAAACAGAATTTTTGTTAAATACTCTTTGACCTATTACATTGAAAACCATACATCACAATTTTTTTTTTCTTTTTTTCAAAATAGACATATTCCAACGTTGGTTTTTGCAACACATTTCAAAAAAAGTTGAAACAGTAAAGTATATACCTTTTTGTAATGTTTCCATTCCTTTTCACAACATTTAAAAGATGTTTAGGGACTGAAGACACCAAATGATGAAGTGTTTCAGGAGTAATTTTGTCCCATTCTTCCTGCAAACAAGTCTTAAGGTGGGCAACAGTATGGGGTCTTCATTGTCGCATTCTGCACCGCACATTCTCTTTTGGAGACAGGTCGAGACTCCTTCGTAGCTAGGACTTTGTAATGCGTGCAGAAGGTGGTTTTGCATCATCTTGTTAAAGTATGCATGGGCCTCCCTGGAATATATACCTTCTTGAAGGCAGCATATTGTGCTCGGAAAATCTCTATGTACTTTTCAGCATTAATGGTGCCATCACAGAAGTTCAAGTTAGAACCCTACACAATGACAGACTCTGGCTTTTGGACTTGTTGCTGGTAACAGTCTGGATGATCTTTTTCTTCTATCGTCCAGAGCACATGGCATCCATTTATCTCAAAAATTTCTGAAATACTGATTCATCTGACCACAGTACACGTTTCCACTGTGTGATATGGCACAGTACAGTTTTAACTGGCATTTATGGATGTAACTGCGCATTGTTGTAGCCCTGAGCCCATGTGCTGATATCGCTTACAGATGAATGACGATTCTTGATGGAGTACCGCCTGAAGGATTGGGGATCACGGTTGTCCAGCTTAGGCTTGCTCCCTTGTCGTTTATGCACTGAAATTCCTCCAGATTCCTTGAATCTTTTAATTTTGTTATGCACTGTTGAAGGTTAAATATCCGAATCTCTTCATATCTTTCTTTCAGGACCATTGTGTTTAAACATGTCAAAACTGTCTCGTATTTGTTGGCAAACTGGCGATCCTTGGCCCATCTTGGTACCGGAGCAATTTAGGGCTAGTAATGAGATAAATTGGTTAATGATGTGATTTGAAACAGGTGATGTCAACATGTGATTGTAATGATTTGGTACAAAAGTGACATCCAATAAAAGGTCCTTTAGAAGCAAAGATGGGCCAAGGATTGCCAGTTTGCCAACAAATACATGAGACAGTTTTGACATGTTTAAACACAATGTTTAAACACTGACATGTTTAAACACTGTGTGCCATATCACACAGTGGAAACGTGTACTGTGATCAGATGAATCAGTATTTCAGGAATTATTTCCCCCAGGAATTATTTAGCACAAAAAAATGTAAATCAACATTTTAATATGAAGGGTTATAATGAAAGGTCTGCTTTCTCGCCACTAACCGGTCGAAACTAGGAAGACACGTTGACAGAGACACTCAGAGCGTGTTTTCTGAGCCTGTTTCTGTCCTTTGTTTTTGTGGCTCTCATAACGCGTGTGTCCGTGAAAAGTTTGGAGTGAATGAGACAAAGGGCGGAACGCTGAACATTCTAGAATGCTGAAACAAGGGGCGGGCGGTGAAGCCTCGGGGGCAGGGAGGGGCACGCATTGACTGCATGGCTGAGATCAGACCTGATCTGACTAAATTTTGATTGGTGCAAAATATATATTATATATGGTGCAAAAAAAAATTTTTGTGTTCATATTGTCTGCAATGAAATACAAGTGAAAGTAAATTTAGAAATCACTACTTTTTGTGTGTGTTTTCCACACTGTCCCAACATTTTCTGATTTGGGTTTGTAAAGAAATACCTTCCTGAGTATTCAGGGATAATTTAATCATTTGTCATTGACTGTTTAACTCCAGTATATATTTACTCATTACATGGGAATAAAAAGACACAAAAGAAATGAAATAAGTGTAATACTCTTCTTAAACCAGGCATTAGTGATAAAAATGCTGTTTGCCCAGTAAGAAGTTTAAAACAACTTGCGTTATGGAGGATGCATGTTTATTTTCTTCCACACAAAGTGAGAAGGATGCTTAGAGTGGCAAAAATTCCAGTAGGGATCATGGTTGGAGATTTGCAGGAGATGGATATAGAAATGTAATGTTCTCTTGATGATACTGGATCTTCCACTGGAACAGGACTGTGTGGTCAGAAAAGACAAAAATAGAGATTTTGGCAACAAACACTCAATGTGGGTTTGGCATCATGTGGGTTTGGATGGTTATATAGCAAAGAACCAAAAAATAAAAGTGTTGTGGAGGATCTGAAATCTTTTCTATTTTTCTTCCTTCAAGGCCCTGGGAATCTAGTTAGAATAGATATTGTATTAGGAACTACTAGGCCACATCTGCCCAAAAACCTAAAACTGGGTCATGGTTGAATCTTCTAGCAGGATAGTGATCCTAAATGTACATTTGAATCCACACAAATATGGTTCAATAGTACAAAATAAAGCTTTTGAATTGGCAATCCCTGTCCCCCAGCCTACACCCCCTTGAAAACCTTGCTCTGCATTCTTCAATATGTTCAAATATGTTAAAATGTGTGTGAAGCTGCAATTTGTCAATACAACAGCAATTTCTTTAAATGAAGGGGCAATAACTCTGATGTGCAGTTTTGTTAAAATGCTACATGGTAATACACACACTTTTTTTTTTTGACTAAACCTGTTTCCAATTAAGACAAGACACTACAGGCAGAAATGACCATTTCATTTCAGTAATCTGTAAAATCCTGTTTGTATTGTATCTTTGCAAAAATATTAACGTTTAAATTTTTACAGTCTGTATTTTTTATATATATATAATATATATGAGATCATAATCTAGAATACACACACACACACACACACACACACACACACAAACACACACACACACACACACACACATAAGCACAGGACAGCTGAGTGAGCAGCTACAGATGAAAATATGTTCAAACAATTTTCCTTTGTAAAAGAATATGTAACTGAATGTCTGACATACTTTTAACTGGCAGAGTCAAAGTCTAGACTGTCCTTTAACTTCAAATGCTCTACTTCACC